>WOXC01004776.1:600000-812271 GCA_011680675.1 Gymnobelideus leadbeateri | reverse complement strand
TGATTAATTTGATCCTTCTTTGAACCAGAACCAGTGAGAATAGTGTTTAAATGATGTTCCTCTCCCTCTTACTTTCCCTTCTTCTATAGTGTGTTTGATGCCTCTTCAGATGGCATATTTTACCTTTTCCTAGCTCATCCTTTCCTTTTTCCCATTACAGTACCATTGATCCCCTTAATAGTCTTTTTTTTTTTTTAGACTCCATGTTAGTGCATTCATACCCACACCCTCTAAGTATAACCCTTTTGCAGGTCATGATAATCATAGAGATTTCAAATATTGACAGTTATCAGCTCCACATATAGGGATGTGAACATTTTGCTCTTGTTGCATCCCAAGTAATGAGCTTGTGTTTGTGGGTGTGGGTATGTGCACTTCTGCATGTGTGAGTCTATGTTACCCTTGTTTACCTTTTTATGTTCTTCTGGAGTCTTGTAATTGGAGATCAAATTTTCCATTGAGCTCTGGCTTTTTCATTAGGAAAGTCTGGAAGTCCCTTACTTCATTAAACGTCCATCTCCTTGCCTGAAAGATTATGCTCAGTTTTGCCGGGTAGTTAATCCTTGGTTGTAGTCCTAGCTCTCTTGCCCTACGAAATATCAAATTCCAGTCCCTCCGCTCTTTTAATGTAGAAGCTGCTAGGTCCTGTGTGATCCTAACTGTAGTTCCTCGATATTTGAATTGTTTCTTTTTGGCTGCTTGTAGAATTTTTTCTTTAATCTTATAATTCTGGAATTTGGCTACTATATTTCTTGGAGTTTTCAGTTTGGGATCTCTTTCAGGAGGAGTCCGGTGAATTCTATCAATAGCTATTTTATCTTCTGATTCCAGGACCTCAGGACAGTTTTCTTTGACAATCTCTTGGAGGATGTTGTCTAGACTGCTTTTCTCATCATGGCTTTCTGGTAGACCAATAATTCTTAGGTTGTCTCTCCTGGATCTGTTCTCTAGGTCAGTTATTTTTCCAGTGAGATATTTTACATTTTCTTGCAATTTTTCGATCATCTTGTTTTTTTCGATTGACTCCTGCTGCATCATAGAGTTCTGAGTTTCAGTTTGGTTGTATCTAATTTTTAGTGAATTATGGTCTTCAATAAGTTTTTGAAGTTCCTTTTTTAGGGAGGTATTTTCTTTTTCCAAGTTGGTCATTGCCTCCCTGATTTGGTCTTTAAAATTTTTCTTAAGCTCCTCCAGGAATGCTATTTGGGCTTGAGACCAGATCATGTTTCCTTCTGTGGTCTCTGGTGTGGGCAGAGAGTCTATATTGTCCTGTGTGTTTTGTTGTTCTTGCCCTGCATAGTATGCTCGAATAGACTTTCTTGCCTTCCCCTTCTCCTTTTCAGCTTCCTTCCTTCCCATTGTGACTTCCTGTTTCTTAGTGTCTCAGGCTATGAGTTTGGGGCCTGATCCTTGACTTTGAATACCTCTGGGTGGCTAGTTTATGGCTAAGTCAGGGAAGTCAGTGAGGAATGTAGATGTGTAGGTGGGGTTGAGTCTGACCACTTCAGATTTCTGCCTCTATACCCCTGGGCTATAAGTAGGCTTTTGTTGGTGAGGTGAGGTGGGGCTAGTTGGGTCCCCTCCCTCTCTTCTCTTCAGATTCCTGGCTGTCTCAGTTACACCCTTTCTTGGAGATTCTCAAGCCTGAGGCTATTTCCATTAACTTGGGATTTCAGTCTGGGTGGGAGACTTATCTTTGGGTTTTCTGCTTCATGAAGGAGGGATGGGAGGATCGGAGCAGCTAGAATTTACTTTGCCATTCCAGCCCCTGTATCATACAGGCAGGCAGTTTCTAAATTTCCAGGCTGGGGGCTGAATGCAGCCTGAGAAGCCACTCTCTCCACTGGTTGCCCGACTCTCCTACCTGGCTCCAATGATCCGTTCCCTCTGCGAGATGACTGCGATTCGTCTTTGGTAAGTCTGCAGGCTGGGGCTTTTTCTCTCTCTGGTGTAGTCTGCTTGCCTGCTCTTAGGTCTGAGCTGTGCAGACCCCACGCGCTCTGCGCTCGACCTGTGCAGACCCCACGCGCTCTGCGCTCGACCTGTGCGGGCACTCTGGGCAACCTCCTGTGCTGGATTCTGCCACACTCTGTCTTCCACTGGGCTTCGTCACTCCGGAATCTGCTCAGATTTACCCTTTTGGACTTAGTGACAGAGGAGCTCAGCGAGGTTACTGCTTCCTTTCCGCCATCTTGGCTCCGCCCCCCTTGCTGTATTTTCTGAGCTAGAATTTATGGAAACTGATAAGCTATGGAACATATGATTAAAAGACCATAGATTCTGAGTGTGAGGGCATCAGAGGTCATCACCCTCATTTTATGGATAAGAAAACTGACCACAAGTCAGGTGCAGTGCCAAAATCTAGGTTTCTAACTAGATCTTCTGCCTCCAAAAAGCCAATGCTCTTTCCACTGTACCTCCTCTCCTGGGAATGATGGGAAAATTAATTTCAGCCTGGCTTGTGTACATACAGTTGAATATTTCTCTTGAGGGGAAATGAATTAATCTTGTAATAAATAGTCATTGTCAGTGCAAATACAATCTACTTATTTTATGGGGGATACAGTGAGGGCAAAGGGAAGCAATGGGAGTTAAGATTAATTCCAGCAGGTGGTGCTGTTAAACTGAATACTATGACCAAATAGCTAGAACAGTTGGGAAGCTGAAAGGGAAAAATAAAACCCAAACCCAAACCCAAACCACAACTAAATAGACAATTGCCTTTGCCTTCTTCCCCTATTTCTTTTTTTTTTTTTTTACTCAAAGCCTTTTATAATATTCTACAAGGAGGTGTGAGGGGATGTTGGGAGAGGTGCAGCGGGCCCGGTCAGCAGCGGATGCCCATTCCAATGGCCATAAACGTTCCGAAGGTACCCCTGCTCTGCATCATGGTTTTGCCAATTCTGCCCATCAGCTCCCGGCCCCGCATCCTGATCCTGAGGCACGAGAAGGTGCCGAATAGCGCCCTGGCCGCCATGCCCACCGCGCAGCCCATCACGAAACCCTTCTTCACTTGGTCGAAGCAGGTGAGCTGGGACTGTCCATAGGGACCCACGGCTACTGGCATCTCGCTTTCGGCCTCAATTGCTCCCCCCATTTCTTTAACTACCCTCTCCTTTGGCCTCTTTCCTATGAAATTTTGACTAAATCAAAGATCATTTCTTAATTGAGCTGCAAACAATCCAGAAAGCTCACTTCGTCGGACTTTTGAAGAACTCTCCCAATTAGGTAGGTAGATAATAATAGATTCTTGCTCCCTTTTCTCCAAACTGTATCAGATCAATTTGCAGAAAAGTTGACTTTAGAAATCTCATTAGGGCACAATAGTGAGATGGTTTCTTGAAGTCATTGATGCCTATTCATTGTGAATAATTGCAAAATTATGGGCTTTGCTAATCAAGAGAAACAACTAAAACTTTGAAGAAAGAGCATTAAATATAAGACAGAAAGAGTAACATATTACGTTAGCAAGCTAGTATAAAAGTTCTAGCTTGTACCTCTTTTTAGAGGTTGCCGGGGCAGGTTTTTATGGAGGGCCTTTTCCCCGTTTACATGTCACTTTTACAGTTTTCTCTCTGTAATGGTACATTTTGTGTTTGTCTGAATTATACACATACACACACATATACTCACACACACATATATACATGCATACATACATGCCCATACACATGTGTGTATAAATACACATATAGAATATATATAAATATGTATATAAATACACATATGTATATATAATTATATAAATATACATATATTTATGTGTAAAAATGTGGGCAAAATCCATGGTTTGGATTAGGTTGAGGTTGCAGCTGGCACCATCATAAGATAAGTGAACAGCCAAGACTTCTTGGAGTAATCTGCTCCCTGGAGCCTTTAGCATTCCTGCCCCACCCCACCCCCAGTCTCTGCAGAATAGTTGTAGTAAGTCTAGCCACAACTGCATTAGTAGAACATCTGCTACAGGAAAGAAGTTATCTCTGACTGAATCTGAATATTAAAAAAAAGGTATTCTCTAGTTGCTTTCCCCCTGTTTAAATAAATGTGAACCCTAGAGAAAAACCTGGCATATGAAAACACGTCTGAAGTATGATGGGAGGGTGGCTGATTTCTTTGCTCTCTACATTTCTGTGGACCTCTGGAGGAGTCCCTTAACCTAGTACAGCAGAAGAGTGAGTTTATGCAAATTGAAGGACAGGTGAGAGGATGGAAGGTAGAAACCTGACTTATTCCAATAAAAAAATGACTCATCTTTATAGCTGAGCTTTGCAACTTACAGGGCAGTTTAGCTACATTATCCCATTTTAAGGAAAACAATTTCAAATTTAGGAGGAGAAAAGCTCCAGGCCTCTGGACACTTAAAAGGAGACCTAAAGCCACATGTTAGGGATTTGAACTGGCTTTCTGTATCTTTTTACAAGAATAGCAATTCTAGTGCCTGGATCAAGCTTGACAAAATGCATCCTTGGAGACCTCAGACCTTGAGACACAAAGGCTCAGAAGATGGGAGAGAGGCTCCAGCTTTTATAGATAGAACCCCTGAGATAGCCCAAGGCTCCTTGGGCTGGGGAAATCTTCCGCTTGGGGAAGTAGCAGAGTGGCATTAGGGTGGGGAAATTCAACTGGGAATAGCCATCAGGGGAAGTGAAAATATCATTTGAGAGCTTCCTATTTTTAACTAACTATTCTTCCTAATTAGATGCTAAGCTCAGTTGTTTTCACCTGCCAAAATAGGCCATGTGGAGTCAGCACCATGTAAATCTGATGACTTTAGACATAATTAATCAATAAGTATTTATTTATTAAAATATTTCTCAATATTTACCAGATACGGTGGTAAGGTCTGTGGATATGAATATAAGTGAAACCATCTTTACTTGTAGGGAGCTTACATTCTACTACATTCTAACTGGGGAGGCAACAAGAACACACACACACAAATTTATATTTACATTGACTGTACAGAATAAATACAAGTAGCTTGGAAGGGAGGGCACTAGCAGTTGGGGGATCAGGAAAAACATATAAAAGGTAGTGCTTGAACTATGTCTTAAAGGAAGAGAGGGATTCTGTGAGGTGTAGGTGAGGAAGGAATATAGTCCAGACATGGGGGAAAGCCAATAAAAGTCTAGAAGATAGAATGTGAGAGACAGAGGAATGATCATTTTGGCTGGGTTGAAGAATTCAGAAGAAGGATTAATGTACAATAAACATGGAAAAGTAGTTTGGAGTCAAGTTGTGCAGGATTTTGGAAGCTAAACAGAGTTAATATTGAAATTTAGAAATAACCTAGAGGGGTTGCTAGAATTGATTGAGTAGGAGGTGACATGGTCAGATCTGTTTTTAAGAAAAAGCATGTTGGCAGTGGGATGGAGGATGAACTGAAGTGGGTAGAGGCTTGACGCAGAGAGAACAATTAGGAGGCTGTTGTAATAGTCTAGGTAAGAAGTGCTGAGGACTTGAACTAGTTGTGTGAGGAGAGATGATGAGAGAAAGATGAGAGAACTGATGAGGTAGAAATGGTAAGAGTTGACCACTGATTGGACATGTTGGGTGAGAGGGAGTGAAGAATGGAGTCGATGAAGCTAAGATTACAAACCTAGGAGACTGAAAGGTAGTACCTTTGACTGGACTAAAGAAGTGTATGATAGGGTTGAGTTTTGGGGAAAGATAATGATTTATCTTTTGGACATTTTGAGTTTTGGGAAGACTTTGAGATATCAACTTTGAAATGTCCATTGGTGATGGCAATCAGTGATATGGGACCAATGCTCAAGGGAGAGACTTGGGTTGCATATTATTGTTGTTACTCATCCTTCATTTTGCCTTTTTTTTGGAGGGCAATTGGGATTAAGTGACTTGCCCAAGGTTACATGGCTAGTTTTTGTGTTAAGTATCTGAGGCTGGATTTGAACTCAGATCCTCCTGACTCCAGGGCCAGTGCTCCACTCACTGCGCCACCTAGCCACCCCTCATTCTTCATTTTGAAGAGGACCAATGACATCTTGACTCCAGTGTGAACGGGATTTAAGTGAGGTGGAGTTGTACAGTTGTCAGCTTCATTCTTTCTCTTCCAGATTCATCAAAGTCCAGTGGCAAAAAAAAAGTCAAGATGACTGAAGATGGCCTTGGATGAGGTAGATGATCTTAGTGTCTTCAGTACCTGACCACCAAACCTACTCCAGCCTTTTTCATGGCCGTTGAAACACATTGTTATCATTCCCCCATTCTTCTGGGGAAGTCTTCACATGGTTGGGGTAGAAACCCCCCTAAGTCACTGATGAGTTTGAGGTCTGTCAGTTGCCCTCATATATATCTGTGAGTCATCACCATCCATATGATAATTAAACTCAGATGATGAGGTCATTAAAAAGGTAGTGAAAGAAGAAAGACTTTGTGTTCCAAGGTTTGTGTTGTGTCTGAGGTTTCCAAGACCAGAACAGAGTTTTGCAGAACAGTCATAGTGAAGAGAACCAGCAAAAGAAATTGAGAGGTCAGACAAGTAGCAAGAGAACCAGGAGAAAGTAATGTTCTGAAAACCCAGAGAAGAGGTAGCCAGGAGAAGTTGGTCAATAGTGTCTAGATCTACCTATAGGAAATAAATGTTTACAATGAGCAAGTCACTTAACCTTTTCCAGCTTTGGTTTCCTCAAATGGGAATAATAATAGTGCCAGTTTCACAGGGTTGTTGTGACTATCAAATGAGACATGTAAATATGTAAGTCATGTAAAATAATTTGCTAACTTTAAAGTGCTATGTCAGTGCTAGCTAACTTCTCGCTCTTTACAACAACATAGCTTTTTCTAGGGGTTTGGCTAAGAAAAGGAGGAGAGAGAGAGAGTAAGGCCACTTGAGGGACTGATATGTAAGCAACTCTGTATACTGACAACTAATAATATGGTCAGTGTAGTCATAGTCATTCCTTGGACAAAGAGAAATTTGAAAATGCATTTCTTCCCTTTGAGACAAGAAAATCTGTATTCACTACTGGAACTGGGTGGTTTGGAGAGTCCGTGTTAAATACAATCTCCTCTGTTCTTTACTTCTCCCCAAGGTCATGAGAATAGGAGGCAAGGGAAGGCACATGAAGTCATCAGCAATTTGTATTCAAAAGTCAAACTATGGAGTTAAGTAAGATTCGGCATGGCAGCACCATGACAGGAAATGCTTCTAGAGGAGCCAGATGAAGAAATGGGCTTCTTTTTAGGAGGTTCCCCCTAAAGAAAGTCCTGAGAGTTCCTAGTAGTTATTGTTTGGTGAGGTGATTTAAGTCCAAGAGGCAGCATAGTACAGTAGATAGAAAGCTGGCCTTGAAGCAATCAAGATCTCAGTTCAAGTCCTGCTTTTGTTGCCTACTTGGGCAGGTCACTAATCCTTTTTGGGTTTTAGGCTGTTTTCTAAGATTATATGTAGCAGCGAAGGTGCCAATCTACATTGGAAGAGAGTTTCTTCACCTGGAAATCTTTTTTTTTTTTTTTTTTTTTTTTGCTTTTTGGAGTGGGGAAGGTAGGGCAATTGGACTTAAGTGACTTGCCCCAGGTCACAGGGCTAGTTTTTGTGTTAAGTGTCTGAGGTTGGATTTGAACTCAGGTACTCCTAACTCCAGGGCTGGTGCTCTATTCACTTTGGCACCTAGCCACCCCATCACCTGGAGTTTTTGATATCAATGAAACCACAGATCCACTCCCTTCTATATTGTTTGGGTTTCAATTTCTTTTATTTGGTTTAAACACTTTTCTCTCTGAAACAGAGCAAATGGATAGAATACTTCCTGCAGCATTCAAGTCTAATGAAATCTACTGGGGATGGAGAGGCAGAGAAACCTTTTCCCATTTGCTTAGTGTCAAGTATGTGAATAAGCATTTAAGCTTTATGTCAAGGGCTTTTTCATTTATATATTTAAATTTTAAGGAAACACCATCTGTATGATTTCAGCAACATTGATTTTTCTGATTTAATTCTGACCATTGTGTTGTTTGGTCACCATTTAATTTGTTTTTCAGATGAACATCGTGCTCTCTTCTTCTTCCTTGGCATGTGTTGCTAATGGATTGCATGTAGGTTCCCAATGCTGAACCCCATGGGAGAAAGGAGAGAGGCAGCAAAAGAATATCAGCTCTGGCTGAAGAAATCCAATTAAAACACCAAATTTATTCTATTACATTGTGATAAAAAATACTTATTCCCTCTTTTAAAGCACTCCATTAACTAGAGTAGCATGGGAGGGACAGCAAGAAGGTCAGTGTCACCGAATAACAGAGTACACGAGCTGAGTATGGTATAAAAACCCTGGCTGGAAAGATAAGAAGGGGCTAGATTTGAGGGTTTTTAAACCAAACAGGATTTTATATTTGATCTGGGAACCACTGGGATTTATTAAATAGATGGGTAACATGATTAAACTTACACTTCAGGACAATCACTTTGGCAACTGAGTGGAGTATGGATTGGAGTGGGGAGAGACGAGGCAGGAAGACCAATCAGAAGGCTCCATGTTCAGGCAGGCTATGATGAGGGCTTGCACCAGGTGTTGGTTGTGAGAATGGTGAAAAGGGAGCATATGGGAGATAGTGAAATAGTAGTGACAACTGGTCATTCTATTCACAGACTAGCCAAAGCTTTGGAAATACAAATTATAAAGCATTTAAATAAAACACACTAATCAAGAAGAAAGCCATTCCATAAACTCCTTAACCTCTCATAAACCAATGGAAAACCATGCCTTCCCAGACTTTCATGTTACTGGGCAGAAGGGACAAAGCCTGAGCTAGAGAGGTGAATCTCACTCTCTGAGGACACCAGAACAGGGATTTTTGACCTTTTTTTGTATGATGGACCTTTTTGGACTGATGAACTGATGGAACTGATGAAACCTATGGACTCCTTCTCAGAATAATATTTTTTAAATTCATAAAATAAAATAGTGGTTATCTCCAATTTACTTATTTTGATTTTCTCTAACTTATTTTGTATATAGTAATTGCATGTTGTCCTCTTTCCTTCCCCTTTAGATTCTGAATTCCTTGAGAACATGAATTGATTTTTCCTTCTTTTTTAAAAAAAATTTAAATCCCCAGTGCTTGGCAAAGCATCTGGGAATAGGAGGTTTAGTAAATGCTTATTGACTGACTGGCTTGTGAAAATAAAAATGTAATTTTTCCCCATCCGAGTTCATGGGTCTCCTGAAACCTATCCACAGGCGCCAGGTGACAAACTCCTGCTCTGAGGGAGAGCAGACTTGAGTTGCTGCTAGAAACAATCTTCAGGCATTTCCTTGGCTCTTCAGCCATCATTGAGAGAGGCTCTGTGTTCTCAGCTGTCAATTGTTTCTCCTCTCCCCCCACCCCTTTCAATCCCAGCAGCCCTGCCTCTGAAGACTGCCGTCAGACCAGACCACCACTGCTTGAGTTACTTCACTGGAACAGAGAGAAGCTTCCTTCCCTCCCCTCACTTCTGGAGCTTTTCTTTCAGGTAAGTGCTCTTTTGGCTATAGACTGCCCAGACTACAGGCCTGATGGCTATGGCTAATGCTCTTAAGGGACATATAAAGAGTTTAGGCAAAGTCCTACGCCATGGGAACCTAGTCTTCCAGTAAGGGCTAAGTGGCCTGGATTCTTCCAAAAAAGGCTGCTCATAGAGACTCCCTCTCCTCACCTAGTTCAGTCCTTCATTATTTCTCACCTGGACTATTGCAACAATGCCCTTGTCTCCTTGCTTCTTGTCTTCCTTCATTGTGATCCATTATCCACATAGCTACTAGATTGATACTCCAAAAACAAGAGATTAGACCAGGTCAATACCAACCCTCACCTTGTTTTCAAAAACCTTCAATGAATCCTTATTACCTTTAGAATACTATACCTATTCTCCAGTCCTCCGCTGTCAGGCTCCCATCTGTTTTCCACTCATATATTACACACTCTGTGTTCTCATCACACTAGCCCATTGGCTATGCTTCACGTACAACATCTCTGCCTAAGTGATCCCTCACACCTGGAGGGTACCCAATCCTCACTTGCCTTCAAAGTACAGCTCAGGGACTGCCCACAAGGGGTTCCCCATACCACTCCAGTTCTTCATGCTCTCTATCTCTCGAAATTACTTCATATCATTTGGTATCAATTCTTTTCTTTGTTTATTTGTGTTTTCCCTCAGTAGAATGTAAGCTCACTGAAGGCGGGTATTGTTCCATTTTCTTTTTTGTATCTCAGGTACCTAGCTATACCTTGTTCCTACCATAATAGGTATTTATTATATGATTATTGAATTAAGACTGAAAAGGCAGCTCACTAACATACTAACATAACATATTGACATTAACATAACATAACCATGCAAAATATGCTTACATGAATTTGGTTTTCCAATTCAGGAGTCATTGCGGTATCAAATTTGTTTGGTTTTTGAAGAGAAAGAGAATGGTTAATAAGGCAGCTAGATGGTAGTAGATAGGGGATTTGGCCCAAAATCAGGATAGACTTGTGTGACCATGGGCATCATTGAGCCATCTACCAGTCTCAGTGGTCTCATCTGTAAAGTGGGGATGATAATAGTCCTTACCTCACAAGTTGTGGTGAATGTCAAATGAAGTAATAAACTTACACCTAAGTCTTTTACAAACTTTAAACCTTGTAGGGTGGGTATTATTAGTGGAGTGGAAAGAGCAATGGCCTGAGACTCTGGAGACCTGGAGGAGGCTAGCCCAGATTTGCAACAAACTTGTGGTTACCTTGGATAATCATTTAACCTTCTTGAGTTCCAGTTTCCTCCTTTGTAAAAATGATAGGGTCGGATGAAATGATTCCCAGGGTCCTTTTTAACAGGTGGGGTAGTGAATAGAGCACTGAACCTGGAATTAAGTGGACCCAAGCTCAAATCTCTTTGATTGCCTCAGACACTTGTTAGCCTCTGTAAGACAGGGATAGCGCCTACTTCACAGGGTTGTCATGAGGACCAGATGAATTAACAGATGTAAAGTGCTTTGCAAACCTTAAAGAGTTCTGTAAAGGCCGGCTATTATTATTATTATATAATTATTAGCTATTAATGGAATAACACCCATATAAAGAATATATTTACAATATTTGACCCCTTTTCATAAAGTTAGCTTGCTCTAGTGGGTAAGCATGCTTTTTCTTTGCACCATTAAGAAATAGAAATTGTAAATGGGATTGTTTAGGAAGTGGACCTTCTGTGCTAGATTTCTCATATAACTCCCATTTATGAATGCTTTAAGATTTCCAAAGCACTTTGCTTACAACAATCCTGTGAGGTGGGTAGTATGAATATTGTTATCCCCATGTTAAAGGTGAGGAAATAGCTTAGAGAGGGTATGTCTTAGAGGCTTAGAGAGACCAGGGTCATACAACAAACAAGGATCAGAGTAAGGATTAGAACTCAAGTCGTATCTGACTCTAAATCCAAATCTTTTATAATATATGTTAGCATCTTACAGTCATAGAAAGCTGTGTAGCCTTCAAAATACTTTTACCCAAGAACTCTGAGGTAGGTAAGGAAGGAAATTTTATTTCTATTTAATGTATGAGGAAACTGAGGCTTATAAAGATTAAATGAATTGACCAATATCATTTGATTTTTAAATTGAAGAAGTGGGACTAGAACTCAGATTTCTGACTCTGATTGGAAGGTTCTTTCCACTATTATCACATTGTTACCTTATATATGCACATATATGTACATCTATATACATACTATATATGTATACTATAATGCACTATATAGTTATATATGTATACTATATATGTATATAGATGTGTGCTCTATATACATATATAGTGGCAATGTAGTTTATATGTGAGGCATGTATATATATGCATCTATCTATATATATATATATATAATGTGTGTGTATATGCACACTAATATTTTATTTCCATTATAACTATTTGTATTTGCATGCTGTATCTCCTTTATTACACTGTATATGCCCTTTGAGGAATAGTGCTGTCTTAATTCCTATTCATATCCCTAGCACTCAGCACCATCTATCCACTTAATTAATGTATGTTGAAAGAAGAATTAATTTATAGGCTTAAAATTTGTTGAAATATTTATCTGTGTTCTCAAAATGTGACTTTTATATGTTAAATAATTGCCTCCCTCATGTATTATAGGGCATTGATTTTTATCTCATATGGTGAACTAGAGACTAGCATTTAAGTATTAATTTTCCTTTAGTTTGTAATTAAACATGGGAGTTTTCTAAGGACTGTAAAATTTTTCTCGCTGAAGAACAATTTGGGGTGTGTGTGTGTGTGTGTGTGTGTGTGTGTGTGTGTGTGTGCATGTGTATGTGTGGGCATCAGATTGTAAGTTCCTTAGAGTCAGGGATTGTCTTTTATCTCTTTTTTATTTTATCCAGCATTTAGCACAGTAAAAGTTGTTCAGTTGTTTCAGTTGTGTGGACACTTTGTGACCCTATTTGGGGTTTTCTTGCCAAAGATACTAAAGTGTTTTTTTCATTTCCTTCTTCAGCTTATTTTACAGATGAGGAAACTGAGGCAAATAGGGTTAAGTGACTTGCCCAGGGTCAAACATCTAACAAGGCTGGATTTGAACTCAGGAAGATGAGTCTTCCTGACTCAGGTCTGGTACTCTTATCTGATGTACCACCTAGCTGCCCGTAGTAGCACATAGTAGGCACTTAATGAAAGTTTATTGATGATTATGATGATGTATATTTGTATGTGCCATATTCATGGCAGCACAGTGGAAAGAACACTCTAGGGGCAATTCAGAAAATCAAAATTTGAATTCCCGGCTCTGCCAAAGGCTATTGTGTCACTTTATCACTTCACCCCTCTCAGGTTCTGTTTTCTCATCAGCAAAATGGATGTAAAGGATCCTTGTATTTCCTAACACCCAAAGTTGTTGTGAAGAAAGCACTTTGTAGGCTATAAAATATTCTATGAGTATAGTGTACAGGTGTTCACCAGTGCATACAGTGCTGAGTGTATCTTTCATTTGGTTTTGAAGGGAGAAGAATGAGGCAAAGATGGGAAGACAGGTCTGACATCTCGAAAACTCTTCTCTTCGTGGATGGGAATAGAAAGAAGAGACTGAGAAACATCACCTTTGGTATGTTTAGGTAGGATTGCCTACTAAAAAAATTTGGATGTGGTACATATATAAATAGTAAACCAAGACAGCAAATGTTAAGGAGGAAAATTAAATTTTAAGATAAAAAGCTCTAAATAAACAAGCTAGAGTTAAAAAAAACAACAACACTGGGAAAACACTGTAAGAATATGATACATGTGATGTGAAAAGAAATAGCAACATCTATGGACTAATACTGCAGGAGCCATTCAAAATTGTGTATTTCTTGTGTTTGTAAATAGATCTCTGATTATCTCTCACTCAAATATTACATGAAAAAAAATTGTGGCTTATGTTGAATCCCTGTCTCCCTCCCACTCCCCACCAATTTTCTTGTTTAAGTATCATCTAATGGTTCATCGCCCTCTCACCCTTTTAGACGATAAGTCTTATTGATGGCTTTTGTTTTTCACATTATGATCAGTTTTGGAAGCACAACTCACCTTCCCTACTAGAGCAAATCTTCCCTTGTAATTTGGAAAACAACTAAGCAAAAATACCTGATATAATTACCCCAATTGACAATGTATTTGATAGTCTGCTCCAGTAGTCCTCTGACTCTCTGCCATGAACTGGGGGGAATAGTCATTTGTCATCCAGGATCATCACTGGCTTTCAGAAACTCAGAGTTTGACTTCTTCATTTTCATTTTTTCCTGAACTCTCTTCTCTTGTCTTTCTGCACTCAAAGAATCACAATCCACTATAAGAGTCTTCTTATTGTTCTTCATGTCTTAAGTTTTCCCCCATTTTAATCCATTCTTTACTCAGGTAGCAAAGTGATCTTTCTAAAGCATAGTTCTAGCCGTGTCACCTCCATGCCCCATGCCCCACCCTCTACCCATCCAATAAACTCCAGTGGCTCCCTATTTCCTCCAGAATCAAATAAAAGCCCCCCATTTGGGTTTTAAAGCTCTCCTAACCTGGCCCCTTCCTGCCTTTCTAATCTTCTTATATTCCCCTCCATAAGTCTACCATCCCACTGACTTCTTTGTTGAGAGTACACAAGACTTTCCACCTGCTGACTCCATGTCTTTTCATTAGCTATCCCTCATTCTTGGAATACTTTCTCTCCTGGTCTTACCTTCTGGCTTTCTTCAAGTATCAGCTAAAATTCTACCATTCACAAGAAGAAGCCTTTTCTGGTCCTTCTTAATGCTAATGCCTTTCCTTCTAGATGGTCTCTTATTTATCCTGTACATTTTTTTTACCCAAAGTTCTTTGTTAGATTGTGTACTCTTTGAAGGCAAAGGGCTGCTTTTACTTTTCTTTGTATTCTTAATGCTCAGCTGTTCCTGGCACATAATAGGCGCTTAGTAAATACTTGTTCACATGACTGCTCTTGAATAATAACTAGAATTTATATAGTGACTTAAAATTTGCAAAGCTCTTTGGCCTGTATTGTCTCACTTGATCCTCATAAAAACCCTGTGAGATAGATGTTATTATTATTTCCATTTTTCAGATCAGGAAACTGACTCTTAGAGAGGGTAAGTAACTTGCCCAGGGTCATACAGCTAGGAAGCGTCTAAGATGGGATTTGAACTTGACTTCTGGTCCAGCGCTGCATCCACTTGTGTCAACTAACTGCCTTACTATTTGTTAACAGAAAGGTAGATTTTTGTGCTTTAACAGTAATGATTTGGTTCCTTGAATTTGGTCTGAGTTTTGTTATATTTAACATTGTCTTCTTTTATATTGTTGTAGTCATTGTATATATTGATCTTTGATTTCTTGACTTTCAGTGATCAGTTACTGCTGTGTGGTAGATAATGGCCAAACCTACAATTCTGTTCCATGAACTTCAGACTGGCATCTCCACTTTTCTGCTGGATGGTTTGGATTGGATGGCTCAGTGGAGTCAAATTAGACATGACCCCAAATAAATCCAGCCTCTTCCCCATAAGATCTTTTCCCTCTTACTCCCTCCCCAAATAAAACCCAAAGCAACCCACACATTATCTCTGATGAGGAAGTCACCATCTTCTTCATCAGCAAGGACCAAAACCCTGAGAGAATATTTCCCTCTTCCCTCTCCCTCCCACATTTAATCAGTCACCAGATTTTTGGCAATTGTACTTTTCACATCTGTTACCTTCTTACCTCTCATGACTCCAATTCATGCCCTTCAGGTCACGTCTTGTCTAAGCTGTTGTAAGAACCATCTAACTGGCTTACTTGCCTTCAGTTTTTCCCCTCTCCAATTTATCTTTCACTCACAGCTGCCAAAGTACCTTGATAAACAGTTTTGACCCTGTCAATCTGTTTCTGCAGGGAAAAAAGCATCTTCAGTGGTTTTCTTTGCTTGTAAGATAAAATACCAACTCTTCAGCTTAGCATCAAGGCCTCTGTGATATGATTCCCACCCAGCCTTATTTCACAGGACTCCTCTCCATGCAGACTATGATGCAGCAAAACCAGATTACACACTGTTGTCCTTTCTCATTGGGATTTTTTTTTTTGCCTACATGTATTCATAACGTGGCCCCCTGTGCCTGGAACACCTTATACTCTCTGTCTGCCTCTACTTCCCTGATAATCTTAAGTCTGCTGAAATCTGTCCTTTAAATCAGCTCAGGGCGGAGCCAAGATGGCGGAGTAGAAACAGCTCATCCAAGCCACTCTGCCCCCAGATTCCCCCCAAACTATGTAAAACGGGACTCTGAACAACTTCTGGAGCCCCAGCACCCACAGAACGACACAGAGAAGCTAACCTCCCGCTGAGGACAGCCCAGCAGCCCTGCAGGAAGGACCAGCGCAGCGCTCTGGGAGCCGGCAGCGCGCACCGTGCAGAGTGCAGGAAGCAGAGCCGAGCTGAGCCCAGGTCCCCATGAGCCGAGGTTTTAGCCCCAGGGTGGCAGGGCCAGCAGCTGGCTGGAGGAACCCCAGAACACCAGCAGCTGTGGCGACTCCAGAATTATCAACATAGACATGCCTAGGACAAAGTAAGAGGTTAGTGTCCTATGGACTTTGGGACCTGTATTTGGGGGAATGCGTCGGCTCCCTCCCCTGGGGGCTAGAAGCCCCTGAGGAGACACACCATTTTGTAGTTTTCAGAGGCAGCTCCAGCTCTTGGCCTGCAATTAATTGTAGGGAGATCCAGCGATCAGTCTTGGGGGGGGGGGGTAATCGGTCTTACTTTAACCTCCCTGGATCTGGATTGTTATCTAGGGTGGAAGTCGTGGGTGGGTTTACAGCTTGCCAGAAACGGAAGTTGCCCCCCACACGTTCAGGATGAAAATTCCTCTATCTGGCCTTAAAGCCATAGTGTGGCAACAAGCCCAAAAGTCAGGTAATCAAGTGGCAACATGCCAAGGCAAAGGAAACAGAAAAATGCAACCCTAGACTCCTATTTTGGGGGCATAGAGCAGGAAAAGGATTGTGAGGTCAGAAGTCCTGCTCCAAAAGCCCCAGGGAAAACATGAGCGGGTTGCAGGCCATAGAGGACCTTAAGAAGGACTTTAAAAATCAAATAAGAGAAGTGGAGGAAAAATTGGAAAGAGAAATGAGAAGGATGCAGGAAAAGTATGAAATGAGGGTCAACAGCCTGACTGAGGAAAACAACACCTTAAAAAATAGACTGACTCAATGGCAAAGGAGGCCCAAAAGGGCAATGAGGAGAAGAATGCCTTAAAAAGCCAAATTTGCCAGATGGAAAATGAATCTCAAAAGTTCACTGAGGAGATTCATTCCTTCAGAGTTAGACTGGAGGGGCGGCTAGGTGGCTCAGTGAGTAAGAGCGCCGGCCTCGGAGTTGGGATGACCCGAGATCAAATCTGGCCTCAGAAAATGAGCACCCACACATAAATAATGACTAGCCGTGTAACCTTGAGCAAGTTACTTAACCCCAACTGCTTAAAAAAAAAAAAGACAGAGTTAGACTGGAGCAAATGGAAGCTAATGACTTTATGAGAAATTAAGATGCTGTTAAGCAGATCCAAACAAACGAAAGATTAGAAGGCAATGTGAAATATCTCATGAGAAAAACCACTGACCTGGAAAATAGATCCAGGAGAGACAATTTAAAAATTATTGGACTACCTGAAAGCCATGATCAAAGAAAGAACCTAGAAATCACCCTTCAAGAAATTCTCAAGGAAAATTGCCCTGATGTTTTAGATCCAGAGGGCAAAATAGAGGTTGAAAGAATCCACAGATCACCTCCTGAAAAAGATCCCAAAAAGAAAACTCCCAGGAATATTATAGCCAGGTTCCAGAATCCCCAGATCAAGGAGAAAATACTACAAACAGCCAGGAAGAAACAATTTCAATATTGTGGAAACACAACCAGAATAGCCCAGGACCTGGCAGCTTCTACACTGAGGGATCGAAGGGCATGGAATATGATATTCCAGAGGGCAAAAGAACTGGGAATGAACCCAAGGGTCACCTACCCAGCAAAACTGAGTATTTTGTTTCAGGGGAAAATATGGTCATTCAGTGGAATAGAGGACTTTCAAGCATTCTTGAGGAAAAAACCAGAATTGAATAGAAAATTTGACATCCAGACACAAGAAGCAAGAGATGCCTGAGAAGGTAATCAGGGAAAAGAAATCAAAAGGAACTTATCAAAGTTGAACTATTTACATTCCTATATGGAAAAGCAATAACTGTGACTGATGATATCTTTCTCACTATGAAAATAATGGAAGAAGGGTGTGTGGTCATATGAATACATATGTGAATGTGTGTGTATATGGTTACAGTTATATATGGATAGAGGGCATAGGTTGAATTTGTTGGGAAGGGAGAATACTCAAGGGATGAAATTATGAGGTGAGAGAGGAAAGTGGCAAGAGGAGATGGGGAGAGACAGGGTAGGGTAACTATCTCATGTAGAAGAAGCAAGGGGAAGTGGTTGCAAGGGAGGGGGAGAATAGGAAGGGAAAAAAAGGCAAATCCACATTCTCATTGAATTTGGTTCAGGGAGAGAATGACATACATACTAAATGGGATATCTCAACCTGCAGCAGAATAGGGGGAAGGGGGATGAGAGGGGGGATGATGGAGGGGAGGACATTCTGTGGGGAGGGGAGGTTGGAAGTACCCACTTTTGAAGAGGGACAGGATCATGTAGGGAATGGACCAGGTGGGGGGTGGGATGAGTGGAAGGGAATTATAAGCAGCCTTGTACAATATATCTACTATGATAATGTTTTGCATAGCTAGACATGTACAACATATACTGAATTACTTATCTCCCCAGAGGGAATGGGTGACAAGGGAGGAAGGAAATGGATCTGAAATTCGAGGTCTTAAGATTAAATGTTTCAAATATATATAAATACTATTATTAATACTCTTTTGCTTATAATTGGGAGATAAGATGTGCAGGCATTGGGACACAAAGATTCACCTTCCTCTAATGGAAAAGTAGAAGGGGGTATGGGAGAAGGTATGGGAGAGAGCAGATTGGAGGAAGCGATATCTTGTGGGACTGCTATTCTGGGAGGTTGGGTAGGGGAATAACGGGGGGAAAATGATTGTAACTCAAAATCTGGCAGAAATGAATGATGTAAAACAGAAGTTAAAAAAGCATTTGTTAAAAAAAAAGTTGGACAAAAAAAATTGACACATATTTCTTTGTAAAAATAAGCATGTAGATATGCTGGCTGGAAATGAACAAATTTATCTATTTATTAAAATGAAACAACACATTTGTTCATATAAAACAAACAAAAAAAAAGATTCAGCTCAGATTCTCTCTCTTCCATGAAAAGAAATAGCTATCATTTACATAGCCCTTTAAGATTTGCAAAGTTACTTTTCATGCTTTCTCATTGGACCCTCACAACAATCCTGAGAGATGGTGCTATTATTATTTCCATGTTATAGATGAGAAAACTTTGTTTCTGCAACTTTAAGTGACTGGCTTAGGGTCTCAGAACTAGTAGGATACTAGTAGTAGTATCTGAGATAGCATTTGAACTAAGTCTTCCTGATTCCAGGTTGTTGTTGTTCATCCTTCATCCTCAAAGAGGACCAATGACATCATTACACCACCTAGCTTCCTTGGGAAAACTTAAATTTTTTTTTCCCCTGAGTCCCAGTTCCCTTCTTTCCCTGCAAAAGTATTCTCTCCTTCCTCTAGGTTTGATAAAGCTCATCTGGTTCTTACCTTTGCACCCATTACTCTGATTTATAGTTTTCTATATACATGCTATATCCTTCCTAGTTAAAGGTACTTAAGGGCTGTTTTCCCTTTTTTTGTCTCTGTATCATGGTACTAGTGCAGTATTTTGTACTTGTATTTTACTTTTTTTGGAGGGGGAGAGTAGGGCAATAGAAGTTAAGTGAGTTGCCCAAGGTCACACAGCTAGTAAGCGTTAAGTGTTTGAGGCCAGATTTTAACTCAGGTCCTCCTGGTACATAGTAGACAATATTTATTGACTAACTGATTCAACTGCTTCTTAGGGGTGTGGTGTTGAATCAGTTAGTCAATAAATATTGTCTACTATGTGCCAGGTACTGTTCTGGGGACTTGTGCTGGGGGCACAAAAGATAGTCTTTGCCCTCAAGGGCTTAAACTCCAAAACAAAAAGCAAATATGTACAAACAAGAGATGTACAGGAGAATTAAGAAAGGGAAGAACTAAGAATTGAGAGGTGGGGAAAAACTTCCTCTAGAAGATGGGATTTTAGTTGGGATTTATGGGAATCCAGAGAAAGCAGGAGGCAGAGCCGAGAAGGGAAAGCATTCTAGGCATGGCAGAAGCCAGAGAAAATGCCTGAAGCAGAGAGATGAACTGTTTTGCTCCTGGGATGGCCATGAGGCCAGCCTCACTGAATCAAAGAGTATGTGGTGAGCAGTAAAGTGTAAGAAAACTGGAAAGGTAGAAGGGGCTAGGTTGTGAAGGACTTTGAATACCAAACAGAGCATTTTGTATTTGATCTTGGAGACAATAGGGAGCCGCTAGAGTTTATATTGAGTGGGGGTGGGATGACATGGTCAGACCAGCCTTTTTGAAAAATCATTTTGGTGGCTGAATAGAAGATGGTTTGGCATAGGGGGAAATGTGAAGCAGGCAGACCCATCAGCAGACAATTGTAATAGTTCCGGTGTGTAGTGATGAGAGCCTGCCCCAGAGTGGGGGTAGTGTCAGAGCAAAGAAGGGGGCATATTTGAGAGAGATTGCAAAGGCTAAATTATCACTACTTGGCAATAGATTGAATATGAAGGACTAAAGATAGGGAGGAGTCCAGGATGATACCCATATTGTGAGCCTGTAGGATTGGGATTATGGTATTCCCCTTGACTGTAATAGGGAAGGTAAGAAAGAAGAGGGTTTGTTGGAAAGATAATGAGTCTTGTTTTGGAAATATTGAGTTTAAGATGTCTACTGGAATCCAGGTCAAGATGTCTATTGGACTTCTGGTTCAAGATGTCTGAAAGGCAGTTTGAGGTGCAAGAGTATAGGTCAACAGAGAGGTTAGGCCAGGATAGGTAGCTATAAGAATCATCAGCATGGAGGTGGTAATTAAATTTGTGGGAGCTGGTAAGATCACTAAGCAAAGCTGTATATAGAGAGAAGAGTGGAGGGTCCAGGCACTGGTGCCAAACCATTAAAGGACAAGGTGACTATTGAGTATGGAGCTGAAGATCTAAAGTTTTCAATTTTGTCTTGGGAATGCCATTTTAATGAAGCAGATCATTGGTTTTCCTTAAGCAAACCCACTTACCAGACTCATTCTGTTGGGATCTTGGAGATTCCTTGGCTCTCAAAAGCTGAAAAAGAACAAGGAAAAGTAATGAGTAAGTTCTTAGGATCTGTCTCTAGACTTCAGCCTAAACCTGAAAAATGATTGGTCTGGCATTTTAAATTAAACCATTGACATATGTGCCCATTCTCAAGGGTCCAAAATCTCAATTCTTTTAAATTTTTTTTTATTTTTCAGAATATATTTGTGCTTACAAAATTAAATTAGAGCTATCCTAAGTGTTAGTTATGGTCAATCTTCAGGCTTAGCAATAGGCAAAGAAGATGGACATACATCAAAACCCTATCACTTGTTTCCTGCAATTTGCATCTAAATATACAAATAGGTAGCAGAAATATACATCAAAAAGGCAAAAAAGGGCAATTTAAAAAAAAGCACAGCCACAATAATTGTTATTTACCCAGGTGAAAACTTGACAAGGATGTGTGTATGAGTGTGTGTGTGTGTGTGTGTGTGTGTGTGTGTGTGTGTGTGTGTGTACAGTAAGCATGAGTAAAATAAATGGTCCATGGGGCCCTGGACCTGGCTAAATTGTTCCACAGGCTAAAGTGTGAGGACCAGAAAGTTTGAAAAAGGTGCTTAATAAAGCCAAGGTTGAAGGTTTAATTCCCATATGGTCCAGTTAGTTTTCCTGTTTCTTTTTTTTCCCCAAATGCTTTATTAAATTGTAGTTTACAACATTCAATTATGCCAGATTTTGAGTTACAATTTTTTCCCCATTTTTCCCCTACTACCACCCCAGAATAGCAGTCCCACAGGATATCCCCTCATCCAATCTGCTCTCTCCCATATCTTCTCCCACACCCTCTTCGACTTTACCATTAGGGAGAGGTGAATCTCTGTGCCCCAATGCCTGAAAATCTTATCTCCCAATTACATGCAAAATAGTATTAATAATAGTATTTATATATATTTGAAACATTTAAAACTTCAAATTTCAGATCCATTCCCTTCCTCCCTTGTTACCCATTCCCTCTGGGAAGATAAGCAATTCAGTATGTGTTGTACATGTATAGCTATGCAAAACATTACCATAGTAGATATATTGTAAAAGGCTGCTTATAATTCCCTCCCATCCATCCTACCCCCCACTTGGTCCATTCCCTACTTTGATCCTGTCCCGCTTCGATAGTGGGTACTTCCAACCTCCCCTCTCCCCAGACTGCCCTCCCCTCCATCATTCCCCCTCACTTCCCCCTTCCCCCTACTCTCCTGTAGGGTGAGATATCCAATTTAGTATGTATGTCATTCTCTCCTTGATCCAAATTCAATGAGAAAGGTTTTGCCTTTTTGCTTTCCTGTTCTTTCCCTCCCTTGTAACCATTTACCCTTGCCTCTTCTCTAGAAGAGAGTTTATCCATTCTGTCTCTCCCCATCTCCTCTCATTATATTCCTCTCTCACCTCTTAATTTCACCTTTTAAGTATCATCCCTTCCTATTAAATTCAACCTGTGTCCTCTATCTATGTATACCTGTAAACATATATACACACATTCACATATGTATTCATATGCCCATATATCCTTCTTGAACTATTCATACTGAGAAAAGTTTCATCAGTTACAGTTACTGTTTTTCCATGTAGGAATGTATGTAGTTCAACTTTGATAAGTTCATTATGATTTCTTTTCCCTGTTTACCTTCTCAAGCATCTCTTGCTTCTTGTATCTGAATGTCAAATTTTCTCTTCAACTCTGGTTTTTTCATCAAGAATGCTTGAAAGTCCTCTATTCCACTGAATGACAAAAATTTCCCCTGAAACATGATACTCAGTTTTGCTGGGTAGGTGATTCTTGGTTTTAATCCCAGCTCTTTTGACCTTTGGAATATCATATTCCAAGCCCTTCAGTCCCTCAGTGTAGAAGCTGCCAGTTCCTGCACTATCCTGATTGCATTTCCACAGTATTCAAATTGTTTCTTCCTGGCTGCTTGTAACATTCTCTCCTTGATCTGGGAATTCTGGAACCTGGCTATAACATTCCTAGGAATTTTCTTTTTGGGATCTTTTTCAGGAGGTGATTTTTGAATTCTTTCAACCTCTATTTTGCCCTCTGGTTCTAAAAATCTTAGGGAAATTTTCCTTGAGAATTTCTTGAAGGATGATTTCTAGGTTTTTTCTTTGATCATGGTTTTCAGGTAGTCCAATAATTTTTAAATTGTCTCTCCTGGATCTATTTTCCAGGTCAGTGGTTTTTCCCATGAGATATTTCACATTGCCTTCTATTCTTTCATTTGTTTGGATCTGTTTAACAGCACTAGCTTCCCTTTGGTCCATTCTAAATCCTAAGGAAAGATTCTCCTCAGTGAGCCTTGGAGATTATTTTTCTTTTTCCATCTGGCAAATTTGGCCTTTTAAGGCATTACTCTCCTCATTGCCTTTTTCAGCCTCTTTTGCCATTTGATTTAGTCTATTTTTTAGGGCGTTATTTTCCTCAGTAAGGCTATTGACTCTTTTTTCATAATTTTCTTGCATCAGTTTCATTTCTCTTTCCAATTTTTCCTCCACTTCTCTTATTTGATTTTCAAAATCCTTTTAAAGCTCCTCTATGGCCTGTAACCAACTCGTATTTTCATTTGAAGCTTTTGGTGCAGGGGTTCTGACCTCCCAGTCCTCCTCCTGTTCCATGCTTTGATCCTCTTTGCCCCCCAAATAGGAGTCTAATGTTGAATTTTTCTGTTTATTTTGTTTCCTTTGCCTAGGCATGTTGCCACTCAATTCCTTGACTTTTGGGCTTGTTGCCACAGTAGGACTCTGCCACCAACCAGGGGAGCTTCCATCCCAAAGGCTGGAGTTTTCCCAACTGCCCGAGGTATTAGTTGGGTGGCTGAAGCCCCACACTCTCTGGCAAGCTGATCACACACTTCAAGACCTCCACCCCAGACAGCAATCCAGATCCAAGAAGGTTAAATCAAGAGCGATTACCCCCCCAGACTGATCGCCAGATTCCCCCTAGAGTTTGCAGTCCAGGAGCTAAAGCTGGAACATGTGTCTGTGGCTGTGCTAAAACATCTCAGTGGCTTCTCACCCCCAGGGAAAGAGGCCACATTCTCTCCCAACTAATGAGTCCCAAAGTCCATAGGGCACTAACCTCTCACTTTGTCCATTGCATCTATGTGCTGGTAATTCTGGAAATGCCCCAGCTGCTGATGTTCTGGAGTCTCTCCAGCTGGCTGCTGGTTTGGCCACCCCGGGGCTAAAACCTCTGACTCACTTGGGCCTGGGCTCAGCTCCCAGAGAGCTGTGCTGGCAGCTCCCTGTAGGGCTGCTGGGCTGTCTTCATCGGGAGGTTAGCTTCTCTGTGTCATTTTGTGGGTTATGAAGCCCCAGAGGTTGTTTAGAGTCCCCTTTTACATGAATTTGGAAATTGTGGGAGCAGGAGCTGCATGGAAAAGCTATTTCTACTCTTTCATCTTGACCAAAATCTCAATTCTTAAAGCCCAGCTTTGCAGCAAGCAGTGAAGTAATAAAGTCCTATATTCCAGGAGCATTCTGTAAACAACTTAGCTAATGTGTAGAATAGAGTCATAATATAGTAAGAGGTGCTACCAGTGGCTGGGGTCTTTCTTCTTAAAGATTTTCTTCTCAGTGTATACTTCCATTTTAGGTTGTAAATATTTTTCTGGTGGTCAGAGGAATAAAAGAACATATTTGTGGTTTGTCAAAATATTTCCTCCTATTAAATCTAGAAACAAATTCCCTTGAGAAAAGCAGCTTCCTTCCCGGCTCCCCACCTTACTTAGCTATTACAGTGAAGCTGAGAAGTAATGAGACCTTGACTAGGGTGGTAGTTTTGTGAGTGAGAGAAGGTGACATACACAATAGGAGAGGTATTGTGGAGGTAGGATCTTGTACCAGGTGCATAGTTGCATGAGACTTGGCAACTGATAGGCTATGGGGGTGGGGTGGGGTGAGGGAAAGGGAAAAGTCAAGGATGATTCTGTGGTTCCAAGCTTGAATAGACTGGAAAAATGTCCTCAACCAAAGTAGGGAAATTTGGGGGAGAGAAAACAGGGAAAGATAATGAATACTCTTTTCAATATGCTGCATTTCAGATGACTATGGGGCATTATTTAGTGGAAACGTCCTTCAGGCAGTTGGTGATAAAGGATGAGAACTCAGTATTATGGTTGGATAGGTAGATTTGGGAATCATTTTCAAAGATAATTCAATATATGGGACCTGAAAGATCGTTGAGAGAAATGGTGGCGAGAGAGATGGGAAGAGAAGCAGATCTAGGACAGGGACTCATGAGATATCCACAATAAAGGGGGCAGGACTGATCCAGTGATGTATACTGAGGAGGAGCAGTCAGACAGGTAGGAGGAAAACCAAGATAGTATATATAATCCTGAAAGCTTAAGGAGAAAATATCTAAAAGGGAGCATTCAATAGCATAGAAAGCTATAGAATTCAAGAAGAGTGAGGACTGTGCTATTGGATTTAGTAATTAAGAGATCCTTGGTAATCTTTGAAAGAACAATTTCATTTGAGTGATGATGTCAAAAATCAGTTTGTAAGGGGTTTAGAAATAAGTAGGAAAACAGGAAAGAAAGTCTAGAGTATAGACTGCTTTTTCTAAAAATTTGGCTATGACAGAGAAGTGACAGATGATTATAGCTTCTTATTTTAGCTAATAATTCTGGTTAATGAGGAATTAGCTGAACTGTGTGTAATTGGGGCCCTGGTATGGTGGGCAGTGGAGGGGGAGGGCCAAATATCCTTCTCCATTCCATTTCTCCACTTTTCACTAGCATCTACCATCATCTCTCTCCTAGTGTAGTTGGGATTGCCTTGCCCTAATGGTGGATGGAATCACACTTTAGACAGAAGATGGCAAAGGACCATGTCCCTGTAATAGAGACATGAAAGCTCAAATTGATACATACCCAAATGGCCAGAAGGGGTCAGAAGAGACTGTTCAGTATCACTGGCCATGAATCATCTCTACAGATGTATACAGTCCAGGCACTTATCTTCCTCCTGATTTTGCAGGAAACTCTAAGTTGTAGGGGAAAATGTAGGGACTTTTCTGAAGTTTTAAGTGAGTAGGACCATATGGTAGTCCCTGACAGGGATTACATGTCCCCTCCCAAATTGTTCAATGATGGTCAGGCACAAGAGTACCCTGGTTCTGCCTAACCCCCTTCTCACCTGACCCTACCCCTCTCCTTTTTTCTTCCTAGTTGCCCAGGATGGGTAGGGTGATGATGAATGGTTGAGGTCTCACATGTAGTATACATTGGTGGTAGAGCATCTCTACATCTCTTTCTACCAAGTAATTTAGGTAAATTCCTGGGGATGGACCACTTGCCTTTCCCATTCTCAGGCTCCATTGTAGGTCTAGGCTTGAGTCAGAGGCAACCAGAAGGTTGAAATACTGGAGGCCACAAGGCAGAAGAGATGCCTGACTTTAACTTCCTCAGATGCTGGTGGAAAGGAAGTGGTAGATAAACTGTATTCCTAGGAATATGCCAGAGTATTGTTGATCCTATTACTCCTCCACTGTAAGACCCTATACTTGTTCCCTCTCCACCCCTCAATACCTCTGGTACTAATTCCATGTTCTTTAAATTCCGTAACATCTGGGGCTTGCCTTTGCTCCCGGTTTTGTCTTGTCCTGGTTTTGGCTCTGTGTCTGTTGTGAGAGGATAGATGTGATAGAAAAGTTTTAGAATGCTAAATGATGGTAGCTATGTCGTTGAGAGTCTAACAATCCGAAATGGGAGAATCAAGGCCTGTCTCTTCATGTTTATACTTGACAATTTAAAATATTCTCTCTCCTTTCCTCTCTCCAAACTCCTGGTTTCCTTAAAGACAGCTCAAGCACCACCTTCTTTGTGAGATCTTTCACAATGGCCTCCCACTGTATTACCCTCACAAGGTTACCTTTGATTTTCTTCGGAAGAAGTGTTTATATACTTATGTGACGAAGATTGAATTGGTCTTCAAGTGTCATCTTGAGGAGCATGTGTCTGGAGGTTCCCTGGGAACTTCAAGGATGTATGGATTTAGCACTTGGACTTAGTAGGGATAAGAAGATTTCTGCCTGCTGCTAGTCATGTGATGACCCTCATTGAAAGTATTTGTTACTTCGGTATGGAACAGAAAACCCCTAATTCTTTTCCATCCTGGAAATTTGACAGGGTGCTGCATTAGTTAAACAGATGAGGGAAATATTCATATGCTTTGTGTACATACTCCCACAAATCCATACATTATCAGTGGAATGGGTGAACATACACAGGGGACACATATGGAAAGATGCACACATAGAGAGCATATATGGCTAAGGTACAGATGTGGAGAAGCATACCCATAAGGGATAGATGATAGATTGTTGGGGCGCACATGTATAAAGCTATATACATAGGGGGCATGATGTTTTCTATTGATGTCATTGTGCAGCCTCCCTCTGCACCTACTCCCTGCTGGTTTAACATGGCATGTAGCCACTCCTAGGTGTTGTTCCTTGCATGTCTATTGCTTGGTGGCATTTTACTGGTCCTATGATTGCTGCTGGTCACTGCTAAGTTTAGTTCTATTTCTATAAGAGGTTATTGAATTTTTCTCTTTCAATTATTGGCTTTACCTGGGGGCCTTATGCACTTTTGAGGTATGTGCTACTTTTTCCCTGGGAGAGGAGTAAAGTTTACTATCTTTCTTATAGTTTAATGTCCAGATGCATTTTGGTATAACTTTTTTTTTAGACATACATCAAGTCACTCGACTAGGGGATATGCTTTTCTTCTCTTATGGGATAGACTGTCAGTTCTCAGAGCCTTGACTGAAATAGGCATTTTCTCTCTAGAGGAAGATTTCTTGCTGCAGGTGCTGAATTCTTTGAAATAGAGAACATTTCTGATTGTTAGTAACTACAGGCATAAACCCATTTTAGAACTTTAACTTCATACTTCCTACTCACTAAGGACAAGGTTTCTGTCTGGAGCTTGTAATGCTTTGCACGAGCAGCTTTCCAGAAGAATGCTACTGTGAACAGCCTTTAAGGTTCTGATTACATAGTATAGTGAACACTCCATTTATTCCATAACAAATCAAAACAAAACATTCACTGAAAATCAAGGTGCAGCATTCAAAATACTACAACT
This sequence comes from Gymnobelideus leadbeateri, assembly GCA_011680675.1. Classification (NCBI taxonomy): domain Eukaryota; kingdom Metazoa; phylum Chordata; class Mammalia; order Diprotodontia; family Petauridae; genus Gymnobelideus; species Gymnobelideus leadbeateri. Next base: position 784,327 of record WOXC01004776.1, on the reverse strand, counting down.
TATCACAGAAAAATCACAATATAGTAATCACAACAGCTTATCATTAAAATGGCCACATAGTTTTCACCAAAGTGGTCACAATATTTAGAACAAAGAACAATCATCTCCAAGTACAATAGTCAAAGTCTTCCACTCATGGGGCACACTTAAGTTAACTCAGTCACTTATTCAGTAATCAATTACTGAGCATCTTTAATCACTAAGACACAAACCCTCCACCTCTAGGTCACTAGTAAACTACAATTTCATCGTTACTCTGTATCCATGGACAAGTCTTTTCGTCTTAACTTGGGGCCAGTTCTCAGATTCCCTGGATCCCCTTCCATGGTCCCAGTTTCTACCTGAATTCACCAGACTGTCACCTGGGTTCAATGTCAGACAGCTCCCAGTTCCTTGTCCAGCTCTCTGGGTAGGTCCTACTCCACACTAAAGTTCACAGGGTCCAGTCCATCTCAAATCCATGACAATTTCTGCTCCTGGGAATTCAAGGCTCAACCAAGCCACACACAAAGTCCCTGCATCCTGGTCATGCTTCCTCAGTCTTCTTCAAAAATCAGAATCATCTTATCCAGCCTGGGGGGAGGGGGTTCCTGGGCTCCTGGGCTCCTGGCTTCTGGGCTCCTCCCAGCAGCTGCTTCTGCCTCCACAGTACTCCAAGAAATTCTGACTGTGCCTCTCTGGGGCATTTCTTATGTTAGGGTTAGAGATTCCTAGTGGCTCACTAATTAATGTCCAATTGCTAAACTGTACCTACATAGCATCAATTTAGAGGGCATCCTCCCAACAATCTTCCAAGGTCTCACTGGTTTTGAGATTTCTCTCTCCAGTTTTATGAGTCTTAAGATAATTTTGTTTCCCCATGCAAATGAATGGAAAGGGGAAAACGTGCTGGAACAAAAATAAGCTTAGGGGGACACAATCATTATTTTATTTCTTCCTGGACACACTTTTGCTTTTAATATGTATATATGCCCATCAAGTCATCCTACATTTGTTAGGGTTTTATTATGGTGTAAGGCACTATGGTAGATACAGGGGATACAAAGTAAAAAATGAAAGTCTTTGCCCTTACAGAATTTAGGGTTTGAATATGTTCATAGATAAGTAATAATGCAAATTAAGGAGTAGAGGGGAGGGGAAAAATCATGTAAGACGACTAGAGAAATTTAATTAAGGCACAATGTCTTCTAATTGTTAGCCATACTGAATATAATGAGAAAAAGGAAATATTTTTCATGAAGAAAATGGAATAATAATATAATTTTGCCCAGAGAGTTGGATCATAAAATTTTATAGTGGTGTGCTGCAAACCTCAAACAATTAATCAATACTTTTCCCATGAGGATGAAAGATGGGATGTGTTAGTGTGATTATTTCTATTCATGAATTTAAGCTGTCCACAAATGCACCAACAAATAAGAATTCTTTCTTATTCCAATTCCTTTCAGAAATTTCAGACTGAGGAACACGTTTAGTTCTTCAGGATAACTACATACACTATAGAATTGAAAGCTGTTCTTCAGACACTGTCAAGGAGAATATTGAGCTCTTGAAAATGAAAAGTCTTAACACTAATCACATATAGTATCATATGGCTTATTGTATCCAACAAAGGACTAGGAACACTAATAAGAAAATAGCTGATTTATCAGTTATCTGTGCTACCCAAGGAGCCACTGGAAGGGGACTGAAGACATTGGTTTTCAGGGACCTATTTTTCTTTCCAGAAAAAACAAAACAAAACATGTACCAATACTTAGACCATTCTCCAGAGAGAGAAGACTGAAAATGTTAAGAAGTTTTAGATGAGTCATAAATAGATTTCATCTGAAGGCTGACAATCAAGCTTTTCTTGCTCCATGCTGGAAACTATGTTCTCACTCCAAAGCAGAAAGCTGTGCTTGCCCTTTGGATTAGAACTGTCAAGTGTCTGTGGCTCGTATCCATGCTATAGCAAATGCATTGCTAGTCACATCTTTGAAATTATGCTCTAAGAAGGGAGTATCTTCATGGTTTCCAAACTGTTTTTTACAGGTACTTTTTGGTGCTATTTTATTATAGAATCATCTGTTTCTTTTTGCTGAAAAACTGCATTTTCAAATATGTTCTGATGTGAAATACTTTCCTCAATGCAGAAATGGCAAGAGTATTATTGTAGCAATACTCTTCTTCTCCAAATTATAGGAATTCCATTTAATCCAGATCAAACAAGTATTTATTAAACACTTACTATGGTAAACAGTGCTGTTCTAGGGGCTGAGGACATAATGGAAAACTGTTGCATCATCTTTGTGTAGTAGATGGAGCACTGGAATTGAAGGCAGTCATATCTGCATTTGAAATTTGCCTCAGACACTCACTGTGACCCTGGTTAAATTTTCTTAGTTTCTTCCTCTGCACATGGGGTTAATAATAGTACCAGCCTCTCAGGGAAGTCATGAGGATCAAATGAGATATAGTACACAGCTTTTTTAAAAAAATGAACTTTATAGTTCTATATTAATTTCAAACTATTATATCCCAGCCTTGGACACTTATTAGCTGTGTGATCTTTAATAAGTCACTTAATTTCTATTTATCACAATGTTCTCACCTATAAAATGAGGATAATAATAGCACCTACCTCCAATATCCTTGTTTTATTTGGGTTAAATGGAATTCCTCCAATTTGGAGAAATGAGATAGTACTGCTACAATACTACTCTTACTATTTCTACATATTTGTGAAGATAAAATGAGATAATTATAAAATGCTTAGCATAGTGTCTGGTACATAGGTAGTATATCAGTGTCAACTATTGTTAGCTATTATTTTATTCACTGAAGGATACAGCATTAAAAGAGATAAACATAATACTACATAATTCAAAGGGAGAGGGGAACTAGTCATCATAGTTCAAAGGGATAATTTCAAATGTTTTGTTTGTTGGATAAAAATATCTTGGAACTCTGTGGTAAATCCATTCTTAGGATCTGTGCTGCCAGAGTGTGTTAACTATGGAGAACTAGTATGGCAAGGTGGGAAATCTGCTGCACGTGGAGAGAAGAGACAAAGATTTGAATCCCAATTCTTTTTTTTTTCTTCTTTTTGGAGGGGGAAGGCAGGGCAATTGGGGTTAAGTGACTTGCCCAAGGTTACATAGCTAGTAAGTGTTAAGTGTCTGAGGCCCGGATTTGAACTCAGGTCCTCTTGATTACAGGACTGGGGCTCTATTTACTGCACCACCTAACTGTCCCTGAATCCCAATTCTGAAACCTATTAGCTGTAGGGCTATAGACAAATGCCTTTTTTCAAGTCTCATTTTTTTCCTATGTGTAGAATGGGTACCAAAATATATCTACTACCTAATTCAGGTTGTTACTAGGAAAATGTTTTTTGAACCTTAAATCACTCTTCATGTATAAGTAGTTATTCTATATGCCAGTGCTATGGCAGGATTCTGCCAGTTTCCCAGTTGTGTCTGACACTTCTTGACCCCATTTGAGTTTTCCTGGCAAAGATACTGGAGTGGTTTGCATTTCCTTCTCCAGCTCATTTTACAGATGAAGAAACTGAGGCAAAGTTAAGTGACTTGCCCAGGGTCACAAAGTTAGTAAGTATTTCAGACCAGATTTGAACTCAGGAAGATGAGTCTTCCTGATTTAAGGCCTGGTATTTTATCCACTGGGTCACCTAGCTGCCTTGCAGCACCTACTTGCTGGAAATCCTTACCCATGGGAAAGGCAGCTGGTGAAGAGCAAGGTGTGAAGAGCAAGGTCGACCTTGGAATCAGAGAAGACCTGGCTCAAGCCATACCTCTTGTTGGATGGTCTTAAGTTTATCATTTAACCTGTGAGTCTCAGGCAACTCCCCAGCGCCTCTCTACTAAGTCATGGACCAGTTGAGATCCCAGGAGTTTTCCTGCTGACTAGATCACAGAATCCTCCAATGCATGGTGGTCCAGAGCAATCAATCAATCAATAAATTACAACAAAACATTTATTATACACCTGCTGGGAATGCAGCTCTGTGCCAAGGGATATGGGGAAAGAAAAACAGGTATAAAATGTCATCCTTGTCCTCCAGGAAATGATAATCCAGCTGGGGAGATAAAGTTTTCAAAAAATGAAACAGAGAATGATAGACAACTTCCATGTTACCTTCTATGGGGGCAACTCAGGAATTCAGAGGAGAAACCAGCATGGGATGGAGGTGTTATTTGAATTAGACCTTGGAGGATGGCCCTATCCTTTGGATAAAAGGTTGGTTATTTGTCCTTCATTTTTGAAAAGGACCAATAACATCATAGAATGATGTCTTGACTAGAGGGTGACTTAGATTTAAGTGAGGCAGAGTTGTACAAAGTCATGAAAACTCCCTGAGCATTCAGTGAAAGAATTCTCATAGTGCAGTCAATAGAGCACCAGTACAGTGAATAGAGCACTGGCCCTGAAGTCAGGAAGACCTGAGTTCAAATCTGGCCTTAGACACTTAACACTTACTAGCTGTGTGACCTTGGGCAAGTCACTTAATCCCAATTGCCCTGCCTTCCCTTCTCCAAAAAAAAAAAAGCAAAATAAAAATTCTCATAGTAACAGATCCCCTACCTGCCTCTAGCATATGTGTCAGCCTTATTAATATATGTGAATTAATAATCCCTTATCCTACTATTTAATAATGCCTTGCATTTATATAGACCTGTTGTTTTTCTGTTTTATTTTGCCAAAATGTCATGTTGCCTACATCTAAATGCATCTCTGAAAGATAGATTTCTTGTTTCTTACTTATTAAATCAGGTTTCTTTACCCAATAAGTAGCAGAAAATGGTAGCTAGACAGATACGTTATTGAGTAAGCTTTCACTCTCTTGCTCTCACTCAACACCCACTTCTCCCTTTGTCTCAAGGGCCTCCAGGATCACCAACTCTTGCTTCTTCACGGTAAGGCTGTAGGAGTCTTCTTTTTTTTTAGACTGTAACCTTCTTGAGGGCAAAGCCTATTTTTGTATGCCACAATTCAATAAAATTTAATAAACATTTACAAACATCTATTCTAGGTAGAACACTAAAGTCTCTGTGATACAAAATTTAAACAAGAAGCATTGTCATTACTCCATATCCTTCAAGGGTTTTATATTTAAATACAAAATTACAACACATTATATTGTGAAAATATGTGGAGGAAACCAGGGGTTTCTTGGTTGGCACAGTAGTATCACATAAGTTAAAGATATGTGTGGGATGAGGTGGACCAGAAAGGGAAGGTGAGATGGCTACACTGGATGAGAGTGGAATTTAACACTATTGCCTGAAGAAACCAAGTTAAATATAATCTATCCCTTGAGAAGCCCTAGAAGGTTCTGTTTCATCAGGAGCATGAGGAGGCTTTTCTTGTCCCCAGTTGTGAATTATGGGCCTGTCCTTAGGATGTACATCTCTAGGTAAAGAAGACAGTAAAAGTTCAGGGTCACATAGCTAATATGTATTAGAAGTCAGGCTTGAACTTGGGCTCCAAGGTCAGCTCTCTATCCATTGAATCCATGAAAAGGCCTCTCCCTCTCCCTTTCTTCCTATCATATGTATGTGTATATGATATATGTGTATATCACATATATGTATGTATGTATCTATGTATGCTATATGTATCTCTCACACACACAACATATATGCGGATAAATATTTAACAACTGGATCTCAAAAATGTATGCAGGCCACACTTTTGAGTTTAATCTGCGTTATTAACATTTTTCGATAATTTCCTTAAACAATTAACAAAAGAACAAATCAAACCCTGATTTGTAGCATTTGCTGTTGGTTTACTTCCAAGGTATAAATGCTGATGTTGAAAACTGAACAATTGGTTCTCCTGAGTCATTTTAAGTTAGCTCCAGCACTCCTCTGCATATATATGAAGAGGACTTTATAAAAAGGCATCAGTCTCCTACAGAGTTGACAGGCTATCTGTCGCATTTCACTTCTTAAATGTCAGTGTTGATTTGAAACTGCTTCCTGTTCCTTTACAAGGTTGGCAAGGATGTTATTTTACAATTTCTGTGGGATTTTATTTCATTATGGAATTTGGTTTGTTGGTAGTCCCCATGTGGGCTCAAGGTTTTGCAGAGTTCTGAAAATCTGGTGGAAGTTTTGTCAGGACCTGGTATGCTGTCACTGACTAGTTAAAAAAACTTTGACAGGTCTGTGTAAGAAAGAAAGAAAGGTGTTTCAAGATTCTCAGTGCAAGACCCTCTGAAGAGATTAAAATGTTGCTATTAAAGGTCCAGATGTTAGGAAATCATCATGAGGTAATTGTGTCTGAGAATGAACTAACTGGTACAGAGAAGTCCTTATAGGGGAAAGTAGCCATTAACCACACAGCCCTCAATGAAGTCCAGACCTTTGTTCTTAAACAATTCACGCCTCTTGCCAAATTAATTCGCTCAGGAGATGAGTACAAAAAAAAAATTCTCATAATGTTGCTCACCTGAGTAGCAAATGCCCAATAAATATCCATCTCTGCAAGTCACTAAGCCTGTGACTCAAAGGCTGTTTCATTGTAGAACTAAGGCAGAGAGAGAGAGAAGAGAGAAGAGAGGGATGAAAGAAGGGGGAGAGATGGGAGGAGAGAGAGAGTAGAGGGAGAGAGAGGGGAGGGAGAGTAGCAGATAGGAGATGGAGAGAGAGTTGTGTTTTAAATGGCCCTGAGCTATTGAGCAAAAAAAAGGCTCCCTCTCCTTGTTTCTCCATAACTTTATTTCTCTCCTAATAATTGAGGTGAATAAGCTCAGGGTTCAATTATGTCAGTTTTCTTGGTAAAACATACATCTTTTACTTAGAAAATTAAGAATCACAGAGGAGCAGAGAGGAATTTAGCACTCATGTCAAATGTTAGCATGGAATATCAGCTGATTAAGAATATGATGAAAAGAGGCCCCAAGCTTGGGAAAATAAGGACTTTTGGAAATCAGGTTTAAAATACCTTGTCAGAGGAGGGCTTACTAGGGAATTGGCTCTCATTGCTTACCTGGATGGTATCTCCCTTTCTTAGAGGGTTGCTTGGGATAACAATCAGTTTGAACACTTCTGGAAAAGATATTGAAGACTACAAATAATGAAGAATAAAGATTTTCATTTCCCCAGGTCCCAAGATTCACTAGCAATGTGCATATAATTAATATGAAACCACGTAGTCTAACTAGCAACTGAGCCCAAGTGTCTGAGCTAATAAGTGCTTTGGTAACTGGCCTGACTAAGGCAGCTTTGAAGATTTAGTTGCTAAGAGAAAGGGAGAAGGCTGAAGAGACAGACTCTTTGCTTAGAGTGTTTTTTTTTTTAATAAACTCTTTTCACCAGAACCAAGACTTAGGAAAAGGATATGGTAGATTTAATTCCCTGAACTTCAAGCTCAAATAAACAAACATTGCAGCAAAGCACTGGACTTGGGAGTCAGCAGGGCTGGAATTTCATACCAGTTCTGCCATTAAGTAGCTGGATGACCTCGGGCAAAATCCTTTACCCTCTAGGCCTCCGTTTATTTTACCTGAAAGAATAAGGTAGATGCCCTTACACTCTTTGGAATTATTAAGGACCCTCTAGAGAGCTTTTGCTTATATGGTAATATCTACTGATATTTACAATTTTAGAAAGTAAAATTATTATGAAAATGATTTTGACCTACTAGACCCCCTGAAAGGATCTGGATTAGATGATTGACAAGGCCTTGTCTAGCTCTGACAAGTTGTGGTTGTAATTTCTATCATGTGGACAAATACAAACATTTTTCTTTGAGCATTGCTCTAGTCCTTTGAAAGACATCTTCTGTGTACTCTGATCTTGTGTCCCAGATCAGATTTCTTCCTAGATTAATGTAGCACAACCTGCCACCTTACCAACTTCTCCCTTTTACCAGAAGATGGTAAGCAGTATGCTTTTGACCAAAGCTGTTAGATGAGCCAACAGCTCTAGTTCTGGAGTTAGACTATGTAGGTTCAAATTCCATCCTTTGGTGGTACAGTGAATAGAGTGTGGGCCTGGAGGTGGGAAGATTCATCTTCCTGAGTTCAAATCTGTTCTCAGATACTTACTAGCTGTGTGACCCTGGGCAAGTCACTTTACCTGGTTTACCTCGGTTTCCTCACCTACAAAATAAACTGTAGAAGGAAATGGCAAACCACTCCTGTATCTTTGTAAGAAAACTCCAAGTTGGGTCATGAAGAGTTGACCACAATTGACATGACTGAACAACAAGAAGTCCCTCGAGGGCAGGGAGTCTCTGTTGCCTCTTTTTGTATTTCAAGTACGTAGCAGAGTGCCTGGCATATACTAGGTGCTTAATAAATGTTTATTTATTGACTAATTGATTGAACTCAATATGAGCCCATGCTACAATATGGCACCCAAGAAAGCTAACATAACCTTATACTGAATTATAAGGCATATAGCAGAAGTTACCTCTTTACCCCAAGTACCTCACCTATAAAATAAGCTGGAGAAAGAAATGGCAAACCATTTCAGTATCTCTGCCAAGAAAACCCTAAACAGGGTCACAGAGTTGAACACAACTGAAATAACTGAAAACAACTTTGGTCAAGTCACTTAACTTACTAAGTCACTTAATATGTTTTGAAGTATTCTTGCAGAATAACCTAGGAATTCAATGACTGGTGATGTGGCATGCATTCTGGGCAGTTTTGTTAATTTGTTGCCTGGATCACAGTCTGTTTGTATCTCTCAATGACATATGACCAGCTTACTTAGGTAGTTTACTGCCAGTGTCTATTTGAGCTGCTTCCATTTTGTTCTAATCCCTTTAAGATTGCTATTAAACTTGACAGGAAGATGACTCTGAAAAATGCTAGTGGGATTCTCTTCTTCATTTGGCAAACACAGATACTAACTACACACTCCCTTCAGAAAAGAAAAGATTTTGTCTTGACAAATAAATAAAGCTAATTAAGCAATAAATACAAAATAAAAGGGAGGCTTTAGGGAAATGTGTAGCAATTATTCTATTGGGAGGTTATCATTTTGAAGATCTGAAAGCAAAATTACATACTTAAAAAGCAATTTGTTTTTTTTTTTCAGGAAATTAGTTGGATCAAAATTTAAATGCCTTTGAAGGGTATAAAAATTACTTATACTGAATAACATGGCCACAGTAGAAAGTATTTTGGACTGGGAGTCAGAAAACCTTTTTCAGCTGTGTGACCTTGGGCACTTCAGGGAACTTCATTAGGCCTTGTTTTTTTCATCTGTAAAACATATTTGAGAATGGTCTATGTGTCCTTTTAAATCTCTTACTGTTCTAAAATTCTATGATGATTTCTATTGATAAGAAATGCCTTTGGAAAATAGATAATCTGATTTTGTTGATTTTAATTTCCTGTTCTGTGTTTCATTTACACCACTCAACTGAAATAATAGCATTAATATGCTTTGCTAATCAATCCATGCTGTCACTGCCACCTTCTTAGTTAGAGAAGATTCAGATACTAAGAGGTCAGAAATATGTGATTATCTTTTCCAAAGGTTGGGTCAATAATGCATTCTTCCATTTTATACCAGGAATCTGTCTTAATGAACAAACCTTGTGTTTATCTTTTTATTAACATTTTGAATAGGTACTAGACTTTTAAAAAAATTAATTTTTTCAATTAGCAAACATTAATTTTTCTCCTCCCCCCTCAAGAAAAAAAGAAAAGGAAGCAAAAGAGAAAACAAATTGCCTTGGAAAAATATGCAAAGTCAAGTAAAACAAATTTCCACATTGACTATGCCCCCAAATGTACGTTTCATTCATTTCATATCTTTCTTAGGAGGTAGGTAGCATGGTTTATTACTGGTCCTTTGGAATCATGTTTGGTCATTGTATATTTCAGAGAAATAGCTTATTTTAAGAAATCTTATTTAACAGATAGGCTCTACATAATCAGTTTATCAATCAATCAGCTAGCATTTACTAAATAACTCCTCTGTGCTAGGCACTAAGGATACATATATAATTCTAAGAGTGCTTGATGCTTTAATTAGTTGTGAATACACATTAATCAATCAAAAGATTTTAGACTAAATGCAAAAAGTCTTTGAAAGATATTTGATGAAGTGAAATGACTTCATCCATCGCCAAGAGATTTTCTCATGTCTTATGGGTGGATCCTGTATAAATGCTGTTTAGTTAGCTGGAATTAGCTATAAGAGGAAATCTGAGAAATTGAAGTGATCATGGAGTTCTTGCTAAACAACCCTGAGGAGGGTTCAATCTGGGAAGGAAGAAGGAGAAGGCTATACTTTAGTTTTGGCAGGGTCTCCTTTCCCTCTCCCTTTGTGGCCACATGAGGACATTGGGAGTTTCAAAGTGTGCAGAAGAACTACCTATTGTTGCATCATTGTTGTATCAGCTGAGCATTCCTGGATCAGGGTTAGCATCAGGTGCCAAGCACAGGCTAGACTCACAATTCTACAAGTAGTACAACAAATAAATTACACCCTGCCTAAGAAATACTTCTTGGACACCCACCATATGGGAGAAAAAGAGCTCCTAGCAACTCAGAGCTGTGATTTGCTTCTTTTATCTTCTGTAAGCTTGAGCCCACTTTCCTCCAGATTATTTTTTACTTGGGGAGAATGCGTCACAGACTTTTACGGGGAGGTTTTGTACTATTATTTTTGTTAGTAAATACTATTTTTTAAAAGCTATTGAAAGCTGGCTGATTAATTTGATGCTCAATCAATATTTTTTTGGGAAAAGTACACCAGTGGGGGCTTAAGTCAATGGAATTACAGATTTAAACTTGATCATGCAGGTTTATGCCTAAGACTCAGAGGGGTAGCCAAATGTTGGAAATCTGATTTGGGAGTGGGAGTAGGAGTCTGGGTAGAGATTTCTCAGAGACCATATAAGCTATACAACAAATGAAACAATCTCTATTTGCAAAATACTTCCCCTGATTTTATTTCTGTTTAAGATGGTTTGATTCTCACACAATAATAAATACCACTGGGCAGTGGTTTTTGCCTGACATTTTATATAATTTTCTTAATGCACATGGGGTGACTTTCTCCTGATTCATGTAATTGCTACTTATCCAGAAAATAGTGAAGCCTGGTTTTCAGATAATACTGAAATGGGAGATTTATAATGGGTGAGGCAGTCTTGTCACTTCTGTTAAGTACTCTTTTTGGAAAATTAGGCCATCTGTTAGACTCACTTTATTTCTCAGCCTATGAATTGACCTGGACCAGGGTCATAACAGGAATGGACACGGTACAGTGGAAAATAATACTGGTTTTGGAGTTAGAGAATGAGTGTTCAAATTCTAAGTCTGTGTCTTACTGCTTGTTTGACTGGAGGTGTGTCACCACACTCCTGTGGGCCTTAGTTTCCTCATATATAATATGAAGGGGTTGGATTAGATCACTTTTCAAGTCCCTGATAGATCTAAATCCATAATAATAATGTGACTGTCTTTGTTCCTTTCCCTTATCCTAGTTCCTATTTTATTGATGATGATTTAGGGATAACACTTGCAGCTGTTTTCCCTGAAGGAAGTGCATGTGAGCAGTAAGCTGGTTTTTAGACTACTGATATTTTCATCAACCTTGCAGCAGACAAGTTCTGATTTCAAATTCTTCGATTGTGTTGGGATTTATTATAGCAAAATCTGATGGGGGTGAGTATTTGACTGTGGAGATTTGTTAACAGTTTCTCAATGAAGGTCATAACCCAGACTTTCAAACATATAACAAAATGCTCTGAATTAAGAGCTGAATTTGATGCACAATGCTTGCAAGGTACGTGTGTGTCTGTCTGTGTGTGTGTTTCTCATTAATTTCCTACAACAGCAGATTCATCATAATCTCCTCTTGAGAGCCCATCCTAAAATGAAAATAATCTGCTTTAGGGCATAGAAGCTTGTAATTGTTTTTCACTCCATTGGTCTTATTAGACATTTTTTTTCCTAGACATTTCAGTAGAAGAGACGTTAAGTTAGAGAAACAGTGAAACACAGGGATGTGTGTAACAACAGGCACTCAAGTAAAAGGTACCGTCCAGAACAAAAAATAAAGGTAGAGAATCAACTAGAAGTGGGGCAGAGGGAATTTAGGTGGAAAGTAGAACTAATGACCACTAGGCAGCAGAGTAGATCCAGGGCTGGGTCTGGAGTCAGGAAGACTCATCTTCATGAGTTCAAATCTGACCTCAGACACTTACTGGATGTGTGACCCTAGGCAAGTCACTTAACTCTGCTTCAGTTTCCTCATCTGTAAAATGACCTGGAGAAGGACATGCCAAATCATTCCATTATCTTTGCCATGAAAACCCCAATGGGATCACAAAGAGTCAAACATGCCTGGAAAATGACTGAACAGCAACAACAATACTGAAAAGATCTAATGACATTCAATAAAACAAGGGTCAGGAAAGGAGGTAAAATTGTACTTTGTGCCCATGGTGACAACTTGTGTGTAGCCTTTGCCAATTTTGGACAAATGTGCTGAAGCAGGACCCCAAACTATGTCTTATATTAGTTCTTATAAGTCTGCAAGGAAATCTTATCCCTATGGAAGTATATGGAATAAGCACAGAACTTGGAGTGATAGGACCTGAATTCAAATCCTGGTTCTTGTAGATACTGTCTGTGTGACCTTGGGTACTTACCAAAGTGATCTTAAAAAAAAAAGTGTGGCTCTGACCATTTCATAGCACCCATCCCCCAACTCACTAAACTCCAGTGTCACCGTCTTAATTCCTAGATAAAAAAGGAAATCTGGCCCCTTCCTATTTTTCCAGTCTTATACTTTAATTCCTTCCATGTAATATATGATCCAGCAACACTGGCCTTCTTGTTCCTCACACACAACAGAGTCTCTATGTTGTGGTTTTATGGTGTGTTGTGGGGTCGTCTTGAAAGAATTCACAGAATCAGACTATCTTCAATCCAAGCAAAGGCATTTATTGAGAATTATGCCTCTCAGAAAGTGGGTTGAGTTCCAAGAAAGAACCAGAAATTTCATTAAGGCAAGACAGGAAATTTTATAGAGTATATAATGCTGATTACACAATAGAAAATATGAATATTTAAAAGGCAAGAGGGGGTTGTCAAGGGATTAGATAATAGAGGACAGGTTCCAGGCTCGGTGGAATTGTGTTTATGATTTCCCATAGTGCATATAGAAAAACCCATTTGGAGGGCTTTAATATATGATTACAATAAGCCTCTCTATATCATAAATTCACCTAAAGAACAACTTTTTTTTTTAGTTTTTGCTCTTACTTATGCTGTTTTTTTTAAGCTTTTGCTATTATTATGTAGGCACTTACTAGGGAAAGTCCCTTCTATTGTTTTGGGGCCCACATCCTGCTTGGGCATCCTTGTGGTGGTGCTTTCTGATTGGCTGGCTATTGTGGTCCTGTCTGGGGCAAAGTGGATGAATGTGTTTGTGGTTGAGCATATGGACAAACTAGCTGTTTCTGTGAAGAATATGATGATTGGGTCTGGGGGCAGTGGCTAGCTAGAGGCTAATGAGGCATATTTGAAAGTTAGACTATTGGGGTGTGGGGGGGGCAGCTTTATTAGGATTTCATCATCTAGATTCTGCTTTTTCATTGGATATCCTCCATGCTGTTGGTGGTCTTCCTCTTCACCTCCACCTCATAGATCCCCTGGTTTCCTTTAAGACTTTGCTCAAATCCCTTTCTGCAAGAAGTCTTTCTTAAGTGCTATTGTTTATCTTCTGGGATTACCTCTCATTTATGTTGTACATAGGTGTGTGCATGTCGTCTGCCTCTTTGGAAAGCAAGCTCCTTGAGAGCAGGGACAGTGGGTTTTTGTTTTTTTTTTTGGCCTTTCTTTGTATCTCCTATACTTAGCATAGTTCCTGGCATATTGTAAATGCTCAATAAATGCATGTGATTCAACTTACTGGTATAACCACTCTAGGTTTCAATTTATTTCCCTATAAAATGAGGGGATTAGATTACATCACTTCTAAGGTGCCTTTCAGCTACAGAGCTATGCTTTTTATAATCCTTTCATCCTAACTGGACCTGCTACATTTATATATAAGCAGTGGAGGCATCCTAAACCAATCCAACGTACATTTATTAAGTACCTATTATTTGCCAAGCAACATATTGGGTACCAGAGTTACAAAGACATAATGAAAAAGCAAGTGCCTTTAAAGGGCTTGTCTTCTTGGGTGGGGGGAGGGGAAGAATATAATAATTTAATGTTAAATTGTTTACAAAACAACTTTAGGGGAAATAGTATTTGAAAGAGCAAGTTAACTTTGAGGCCAAATCTAAGAAAATGGCACCAACTATGCACCTACTGTGAAGAAAAAGGTGAATAAAAAACCTTGAGAAAACCATTATTCACACTACAAGCAAATATCTGGAAGAAATCACTGTGCTAAAGACTATGAAGGTTGTTGTGAGTAAATAGAACCCTCAAGCAGATCAACTGTGGATTATGACATTTGGACCAAAATGCCTCAAGGGTATTTCTAAAATGAAGAAAGACTCTATTAATTATGGATTGAGAGAGTCAGAGAAAAGTAGGTCCCAGAAAATGATGCCATTTATTCCACTGAAAACCTAATCATATCACCTGCTATGTGGTAAATCATAATATACTTATGCCCCAGTGAGTGCTTTGAGGGGATAAAGTTTCTGCTGGGTATCAAAAATATTCAATTACCTACTTTAAACAATAAATGAAAGCTTTTCTTTGAGAAAGCAATTAGACTTGAGGAGATTAAAAGCTGTTTTACACTTGCTCCTAAACTCACTGTAAAAAATGGATTCTGCTGCAGGATACTGAAATTATAGTAATATTTATTCTTCTTGCTTTGTTATTATTAAATAAACAGTACTTATTTTCAGTGTCAGAGGACACCCAAATCCCTCACTTAATTCTTGGAGCTCAGAAAAATATCTCTTATTTTCAAAGAAAAGCCCTTGAAGTTACATTAAGTCTAATTTCAATGAATGGAAGAACATTTTGGGGGGGGCAGCTTCTAAGTTCACTGATTTGGAACTACCTTGTACCCATCAGAGATCATAGAAGGGAATGGAATGATATATTCCATGAAGTACAGGAGCTTAAGGTGAAACCCAAAACGACATACCCTGAAAATCTGAGCCTGATAATCATCAAATACAGATGAATATTCAGTAAAGGGAAGGCATTTGAATCATTCATTCAAACAAACATGAACTCCAAGAGTTGGTAGGGAGCTTGGGAGCCAGCTAGTTCAACTTTGACCATCACATAGGAACTTCCTCAACAACATTCCTTACAGGCAGTCGTCTGTCTTTTTCCTGAGCACTTCTGGTGAAATAAAACTATTTAACTATTAATGGTTCACAAAGTGGATCATTCTCTTGTTGGACAGAGACTTATGTTGAGTTGAAATCTGCCTGTATTTTACCTTTCACCCACTAATTCTAATTCTTCCTTTTGAAATGAATTCCCCTTCCATATCATAGCCCTCCAAGATCCTGAAGTTAGCTGTCATAGAGACAACCTTGGTGTAGAGAAAAGAGCACTGGGCAGGAAATTCAAGGTGCCAGGGTTCCAGTCCTGGTTCTATCACTGTTTAACATTAGGACCTAAGACAAGTCATTTAAATTTTCTGGGCATTGTTTTCATATTGAAAAGTGTCTACTGGATACCTTCACTTGGATAGGTCACTTAGACCTCAAGCTCAACATGTCAAAAACAAAGTTTTCCTCCAAGTGAACCCCTGGTCAATTTCTGCACTTCTCTTGATAATCCCACTACTCTTCGTCTCCAGTTGTCTTTTACTCCAGTTCTTTAAATTTCCCTATTTGTTAAGTATTGCAGTGTAATTAACGTACCTACCATACATCTCTCCATTGCCCTCTTAGTGATATCAGATTTTAATTCTTGAGACTGTAGTCTTCCATTACTTACAGCTAGACAGCAATATAGGTAGAACATTAATGAGAGAGAGAGAGAGAGAGAGAGAGAGAGAGAGAGAGACTGACTCAGACAGACCTTGCCTTCTAGAAAAAAAATTTGAGGTCATTAAAAGAATTTTGCAATTTCCTAAAGGTGGTCCAGCTGACTCTTTACCTTCTGCTCAATTCTGGAACAACTCTCCATTTATACTTTTTGTGATATATATAAATATATGACATATATCTATATATATCACAAAAAGTATAAATGGAGAGATATATGACATATATCTATATCCACACACATACAAATGCACATACACATATATCATAGCTTATAGAGCTTGGCAGAGATGGCCTTGAAGTAAGGAAGACCTGGTTTAAGTCCTGTTTCTATCACATTCTAGGTGTTTGATCCTGCATGAACCACTTAGTCAGTCATGCTCTATTCTGATGACATGCTATATCATGGGGAGAGGGTAGTGGTCATAATGACCCTGTCTTTTTAAGCTAGGCCAGAAGAGTACTACTAGGGTTTAACTGTCTTTTCAATGTGACTGCCTATACTTACTCAACTGATCTTGCTAACTGCAGAGATGCTGTTTCAAGGAAATTTTGCCACAAGATAATAGATATTTTCGGACTATAGAAATGAATATAGTATATTGTTGGTAGACCTGTTTGTAGAGGGAGTGCAGGTAGAATCACAGATCTTTTGAAGTTGAATTAGAAAAGTCATGGTGTACATGCTAGGGGTTGGTGCTGAGATGAAGAATTCAGACCGTTATGCCTCCCAAAGACTAGTTTGGTCCAAGCACTGTCATTGTACATTGTCACTTACCAAAAAGAAAATCCAGCCATACTACAAAAATGCTTTAATTTTAAAAAGTAATCCCTAAAACAAACATCCTCTCAAATTTTGACTGATTTGTTAAGATTCCAGAAAATTCTGCTTGATATTCATGCAGTGGAGCTGGTCTGAACTCTTGCTTTAAATAACTTTACTAATGACAGTACAATAACTATAACATAATCTATTCTTTCTCTAATTGCATCAATTGTCAGTGCTTGAATCCTAAGGGAATGTGCTAACATTTTTTTTTGTTGAAATTGTCTTGCTGAGAGGCATAAATAAATTCTTAGTTCTGTGCATTTGCTAATGGATTGGAAAGTTTTTTTTTGCATTCTGCTCTCAGTTAAGCACAGCTGCTCCATAATTCTTGACAGGATTAATATTTTCCCACCTAACACTATTATTTCCTTTACTTGTCATCCTCTCAGCATGACCATTCCATTGTTATGGTAATAAGTTGGCCTGGTGAAAACAGTTGATACCTGGGAGGATTTCTTTTTTATGTAAATAGTATTTAATTATTTCTAATTATATATAAAATAGTTTTCAACATTCATTTTTATAAGATTTTGAATTCCAATTTTTTCCCTCTCTCTTCTCCCCCCTCCTCAAGATGGCAAGCAATTTGATATAGGTTATACATGTGCAGTCATGTTAAACATATTTCCTCATTAGTCATGTTGTGAAGGAAGAAACAGAACAAAAAAAGCATGACAAAAACAAAGAAAGTGAAAATAGTATGCTTTGATCTGCATTCAGACTCCATCACTTCTTTCTCTGAATGTGGATAGCATTTTTAATCATGAGTCTTTTAGAATTGTCTTGGATCATTGTATTGCTGTGAAGAGTAGTCAATCATAGTTGATCATGGCACAATGTTATTGTTACTATGTTCTATGTTCTCATGGTTCTGCTCACTTCACTCAGCATCAGTTGATGTAAGTGTTTTCTGGGAGGGTTTCTAAGCTCTCTCAAGAAGTTTAATTGAGGGGGCTTGTTATCCATGGGATGATTGAATGTTGAGGTATGTGGTTATTGGGAGCTCTATGTATTGTACTACCCAAGCTTATCATGATCACCATTAAAGATCATTTAGTACAGCATCCTCAATCTATAAATGGAGAAACTAAGGCCCAAAGAAGGAAGTGACTACCTACCGTGACACCATAAGTGAGTAGCAGAGTCAACATTTCAAACTAGGACTTGTGACTCTAAAGGCAGTGCTTTTGGCAGAACGCTAACTGAGGACAAGACTAAATCTCTTTCCATCTCTGTTAATGATTTCATCATTTGCAAGGAACTAGTAACAGATACCTGAGATGGTGAAAAATAGCTTTTGTACATTGATTATTAAGTTTAAGTATTACTTATCCTCTTCCACTTCAAAGGTGTTTCTCCTTATAACTTCCTTATCTCTGTGGATTTTGTCAGGCTCCTTTTAGTCACTCAGGCTAAAAATTTAAAGCCATTTTTGGGCTCTTTCCTCACCTTCATCACTCATATTCCATCAGTTGCCAAGTTCTTTTGAGTATACCTTTGCAATCTATCTCATAGATTGTTGTTACTGTGTTCTGTGTTCTCCTAGTGATGCTCACTTCACTCAGCATCAGTTGATGTGAGTCTTTTTGGGGAGGATTTCTAAGCTCTCTCAAGAAGTTTAATTGAGGGGGCTTGTTTCTGTGGGATGATTACATGTTGAGGTATGCGGTTATTGGGAGCTCTATGTATTGTACTACTCAAGCTTATCATGATCACTATTAAAGATCATTTAGTATAGCATCCTCCTTTCTACTCCCTGTGCCCTCTCCTTTCTACTCCCAGTACCACATATTTAATTTGGCTTTTCCTTTCTTCTTGTCTGGACTATCAACATTTGAATTTGTATCCTTTGTCTTATAAAGCCTACATTTCCCAATGTATCATTCCTCTGCCTCCCCCTGCCCTGAGAACCATATTTTATAACAAAAAGTAAAAAGATAGGAAAAAAATTCAGTAAAACTAACCAACTCATCAGTCAAATCTGATATTATATATTGTTCTATATCCATCATTCCTTACCTTTGCAAAAAAGGAAAAGAGATGTATTTCATTTCTGTTCTTTGAGATCAAGCTTAATCAAATAATTTTGCTGAATTTATTGTGATTTTTATTGTTGTTCTTTCCACTTACATGGTTGTAGTCATTGGGCATATTTTTCCCCTGGTCCTATTTATTTCACCTTACATCAGTTCACATAAGTCTAGACAGCTAGGTGGTTCAGTAGGTAGAATGTCAGACTTGGAGTCAGGAAAACCTGAATTAAAGTCTGACTTCAGACACTTACTGGGTAAGCCACAAAACCTCTCTCAGGCTCAGTTTCCTCATTTTAAAGCGAAGATAATAATAGTAGCTACCTCTCAGGGTTACTGTGAAGATCATAAGTTAAAATAAATAATGCTCTTTACAAATTTCTAGCACTATATAAATACTATTTATTTATTTATTTTAAACAAATGCTTTATTAACTTCTGTTTTACATCATTCATTTCTGCCAGATTTTGAGTTACAATCATTTCCCCCCACCCCATGTTTTTCCCCTACCCACCCTCCCAGAATAGCAGTCCCAAAAGATATCGCTTCCTCCAATCTGCTCTCTCCCATACCTTCTCCCACACCCCCTTCGACTTTTCCATTAGAGGAAGGTGAATCTTTGTGTCCCAATGCCTGCACATCTTATCTCCCAATTGCAAGCAAAAGAGTATTAATAATAGTATTTATATATATTTGAAACATTTAATCTTAAGACCTTGAATTTCAGATCCATTTCCTTCCTCCCTTGTCACCCATTCCCTCTGGGAAGATAAGTAATTCAGTATATGTTGTACACGTCTAGCTATGCAAAACATTATCATAGTAGATATATTGTACAAGGCTGCTTATAATTCTCTCCCACTCATGCCACCCCCCACCTGGTCCATTCCCTACTTGATCCTGTCCCTCTTCTATAGTGGGTATTTCCAACCTCCTTTCCCCTCAAGGATACCCTCCCATCCATCATCCCTCCTCTCATCCCCCTTCCCCCTATTCTACTGCAGGTTGAGATATCCCATTTAGTATGTATGTCATTCTCTCCATGAACCAAATTCAATGAGAATGTGGTTTTGCCTTTTTGCCTTCCTATTATCCCCCTCCCTTGCAACCACTTCCCCTTGCTTCTTCTGCATGAGATAGTTTACCCCACCCTGTCTCTCCCCATCTCCTCTTGCCACTTTCCTCTCTCACCTCATAATTTCATCCCTTGAGTATCCTCCCTTCCCAACAAATTCAAACCATGTCCTCTATCCATATATAACTGTAACCATATACACACACATTCACATATATATTCATATGACCACACACCCTTCTTCCATTATTTTCATACTGAGAAAGATTTCATCAGTCACTGTTATTGTTTTTCCATATAGGAATGTAAATAGTTCAACTTTGATAAGTTCCTTTTGATTTCTTATAAATACTATTTATAATGATGATGATGATGATGATGATAATGTTATTATTTTTTCCCGTGCTTCTCTGTATCATATATCCATCATCCCTATCATATATTCACCATTTCTTATAGCACAAAAATATTCTATTACTTTCATATACAGAAATTTGTTTGGCTAGTCACCTGAACTGTTGTAATAGTCTCCCATCAGCTACTTAAGTTTAGTTTCTCTCCTCTTCCATCTATCTGACACATAGATGATGCTAAAACAACCTTCCTGGTGTATAAGTCTGATCACGTTGCTTCCCAGGGTAAAAACCAACAAAACTCTTTAATGTCTCATTATTGCCTATATAATAAACTATACATTCTTACCTCTCCATACAGTCTACTTCCAACCTACTTCTCAAGTTTTATTTTATATTGCAACTCAACAAGCACTATATATTCCATCCAATAGAAAATTAAATGTTTGTTGTTTCAATTATTAATTGTACTGATAATCAGCCTCCCATCTTGTCTTGTTCTCTTCTTCTTTCGCATTTTTGAACAGGCTATCTTCTATGCCTTCAATATCTATACTGCTTTTTGCCTGTTGAAGTCTTTCTCTTTCATTAAGACTGAACCAAAGGGGTGGCTAGGTGGTGCAGTGAGTAAGAGTACTGGCCCCGGAGTTGGGAGGAACCAGGATCGGTTCCAGCCTCAGAAAATGAGCACCCACACATAAATAATGACTGGCTGTGAAACCTTGAGCAAGTTACTTAACCCCAATTGCTAAAAAAAAAAAAAAGACTGAGCCAAGGTATCATGTTCTCCATGAAGACCTTCCAGAAAGCCCTGGGCAGAAATTATCCCTTTTTGCCTTCCCCATGTACTTATTACATTTAAACTTGTACTATAGTGGGAGGGGGCGGAGCCAAGATGGCGGAGTAGAAACAGCATTTCCAATGTGCTCTTCATCACACAAATTTCAAACAATGTGAAAGGGAGCTCTGAACAACTTCTGGAGCCACAGCACCCACAGAACGGCACAAAGAAGCTAACCTCCTGCTGAGGACAGCCCAGCAGCCCTGCAGGGAGCAGCCAGCGCAACGCTCTGAGAGCAGACAGCACAGCACGCTGGGAACCGACAACACAGCCTGCAGAGCCAAGCCCAGTTCCGCGGTTTAGCCCCAGGGCGGCCAGGCCTTCAGCCAGCTGGTGGAACCCCAGAACACCAGCAATTGTGGCGATTCCAGAATTATCAGCACAGATATGCCTAGGACAAAGTGAGAGGTTAGTGCCCTATGGACTTTGGGACTAGTATTTGGGGAACACATGGCTTCCTCCCCTGGGGGCAAAAAGCTGCTGAAGAAACAGCTGCACAGAAGCCATTTTGCAGCATCAGTAGTGGCTCTAGCTCCTGGTCTGTGAACTGTAGGAAAATCCAGCAATCAGTCTGGGGGTTAATTGCTCTTGCTTTAAACTGCCTGGATCTAGATTGTGGTCTGGGGGGGAAGTTTGGGGTGGGTATCCAACTTGCCAGAGTGGGTGGAGGCTTTACAGAGGCCACCCAACTGGCAGGAGTTGTGAAGACCCCATGTTTGGGTGGAAGCTCCCCTGTCTGGTGGCAGAGTCCTACTGTGGCAACAAGCCCCAAAATCAAGTAATTAAATGGCAATATGCCTAGGCAAACGAAACAAAATAAACAGAAAAGTTCAGCATTGAACTCCTATTTTAGGGGCAAAGAGGCTCAAAGCATGGAGGAGGACTGTGAGGTCAGAACTCCTGCACCAAAAGCCCCAAATGAAAATACAAGCTGGCTACAGGCCATAGAGGACCTTAAGAAGCAGATAAGAGAAGTGGAGGAAAATTTGGGAAGAGAAGTGAAAAAGATGCAAGAAAAGTATGAAATGACAGTCAACAGCCTGACTGAGGAAAATAACACCTTAAAAAATAGACTAACTTAAATGGCAAAAGAGGCTCAGAAAGGCAATGAGGAGAAGAATGCCTTAAAAAGTCGAATTTGCCAGATGGAAAAAGAATCTCAAAAGCTCAGTGAGGAGATTCATTCCTTCAGAGTTAGACTGGAGCAAATGGAAGCTAATGACTTTATGAGAAATCAAGATGCTGTTAAGCAGATCCAAACAAATGAAAGAATAGAAGGCAATGTGAAATATCTCATGGGAAAATCCACTGACCTGGAAAATAGATCCAGGAGAGATAATTTAAAAATTATTGGACTACCTGAAAGCCATGATCAAAGAAAGAACCTAGAAATCATCCTTAAAGAAATTCTCAAGAAAAATTGCCCTGATGTTTTAGACCCAGAGGGCAAAATAGAGGTCGAAAGAATCCACCAATCACCCCCTGAAAAAGATCCCCAAAAGAAAACCCCCAGGAATATTATAGCCAGGTTCCAGAATCCCCAGATCAAGGAGAAAATACTACAAGCAGCCAGGAAGAAACAATTTCAATATTGTGGAAACACAATCAGAATGGCACAAGACCTGGCAGCTTCTACATTGAGGGATAGAAGGGCATGGAATATGATATTCCAGAGGGCAAAAGAGCTGGGAATGAACCCAAGGGTCACCTACCCAGCAAAACTGAATATCTTGTTTCAGGGGAAAATATGGTCATTCAGTGGAATAGAGGACTTTAAAGCATTCTTGAGGAAAAAACCAGAGTTGAATAGAAAATTTGACATTCAGACACAAGAAGAAAGAGATGCTTGAGAAGGTAATCAAGGAAAAGAAATCAAAAGGAACTTATCAAAGTTGGACTATTTACAGTCCTACATGGAAAAACAATAACTGTGTTTGATGAAACCTTTCTCATTATGAAAATAATTGAAGAAGGGTACATGGCATATGTTCACAGGTATACATGGATAGAGGGCACAGGTTGAATTTGATGGGAAGGGATGACTATTTTTTTTTTTTTTGAGGGCAGTTGGGGTTGGGTGACTTGCCCAGGTTCACGTGGCTGGGTTTTTGTTTGTGTGTTGGGTGTCTGGGGCCGGATCCGAGCTCGGGTCCTTCTGGCTCCAGGGCTGGCTCTCTGCTCTTGCCACCTAGCTGCCCCAAGGAAGGGATGATTCTTTTTTTTTTTTTAATTAATTTATTAGTTTAGTTTCAGTTAGCAAGATTCAATTCCATAGTTCCTTGATTTTCAAATTTCCTTTACTTCCCTCCCCCCTCCCCTCATGACAGCATATAGTACAGTATAGGGTCTGCAAATGCATTCATATTAAACATTATTCTAATTACAAAGGCATATTGTACTAGGTGGGATGAAAGATGCTAAGAAAGAAGTAAAACCAAACAATGAGAAGAACAAGATCATTTAGTTTGCTTCCATCAGGATTCAGGCTCAGTTCTTTTTAGTTATATCTCTGGATGGCGCATTTCTCACTTTCTTGAGTCATTCGGGATTAACTTATATCACTGTATTGCTGAAAAGAGTCCAGTCTGTCATAGTTGGTCATCACAGATATGGTATGTCTGTGATTGTATACAATGTATACAAATTTCTTCTGATTCTACTCTTCTCGCTCAGCATCAGTTTGTATAAGTCTCTGCAGGTAATTATGAAATCCGTCACCTCCTCGTTTCTTATAGCACAATAAAATTCCATTACATTCATATACCACAACTTGTTTAGCCATTCCCCAATTGATGGGCACCCCTTTAGTTTCCAATTCTTTGCAACCACAAAAAGGGCTGCTAAAAATATTTTTGTACATATGGTTCTTCCTCCCACTTCTATGATCTCTTTGGGATATAACCCTAGAAGTGGTATGGCTGGGTCAAAGGGTATGAAATTATTTATAATCCTTTGGGCATAATTCCAGATTGCTCTCCAGAATGGTTGGATGAGTTCACAACTCCACCAGCAATGTATTAGCGTTCCAATTTGCCCACATCCTCTCCAGCATTTGTCACTTTCTTGTTTTGTCATCTTAGCCAATCTGACTGGAGAGATGTGGTATCTCAGAGTTGTTTTGATTTGCATTTCTCTAATTAATAGTGATTTAGAGCATTTATTCATATGCTTATAGATATCTTTAATTTCTTTCTCTGAAAACTTCCTATTCATATCCTTTGACCATTTCTCAATTGGGGAATGACTTGTATTCATATAGATTTGGCTCAATTCTCTATAAATTTTAGAAATGAGTCCTTTATCAGAGACACAGGTTGTAAAAATTCTTTCCCAATTTCCCACCTCCCTCTTGATCTTGGTTACATTGGCTTTGTTTGTGCAGAAGCTTTTCAATTTAATGTAATCAAAATTATCCATTTTGCATTTTATAATGCTCTCTAATTCTTGTTTGGTCCTAAAATCTTCCCCTCTCCACAGATCTGTCAGGTAAACTATTCCTTGCTTTCCTAAATTGCTTACAGTATCATCCTTTACACCTAGATCATGCACCCATTTAGACTTGATTTTGGTATATGGTGTTAGATAGTGATCTATGCCCAGTTTCTGCCATACTGTATTCCAGTTTTCCCAGCAGTTTTTGTCAAATAGTGCATTCTTATCCCAAAAACTGGGGTCTTTGGGTTTATCGAACAATAGATTGCTATATTCATTAACTGCTGGGTCTCCTGCACCTAATCTATTCCATTGATCCACTACTCTACACCTCTGCCAGTACCAAGCAGTTTTGATGACTGCTGCTGTATAATACAGATTAAGATCTGGCATAGCTAGTCCACCTTCCCTAGCATTTCTTTTCATTAATTCCCTTGATATTCTAGACCGTTTGTTTTTCCAAATAAATTTTGTTATTATTTTGTCTAACTCTAGAAAGTAGTTTTTTGGTAAATTGATTGGAATGGCACTAAATATATAATTTAGTTTGGGTAAAATTGTAATTTTTATTATATTAGCTCGACCCAGCCACGAGCAATTGATATTTTTCCAACTATTTAGATCTGTTTCTATTTGTGTGAGAAGTGTTTTGTAGTTGTGATCATATAGATTCTGGGTTTGTTTTGGCAAGTAGATTCCCAAATATTTTATAATGTCTACAGTGACTTTAAATGGGATTTCTCTTTCTATCTCTTGCTGTTGAGTTTTATTAGAGATGTATAGGAATGCTGAGGATTTATGTGGGTTTATTTTATATCCTGCAACTTTGCCAAATTTATTTATTGTCTCAAGTAATTTTTTACTTGATTCTCTAGGATTCTCTAAGTATATCATCATATCATCTGCAAAGAGTGACAGCTTGGTCACTTCTTTGCCTAATTTGATTCCTTTGATTTCTTTTTCTTCTCTAATTGCTACTGCTAACGTTTCTAGTACCAGATTGAATAAGAGGGGTGATAGTGGACACCCTTGTTTCACTCCTGATCTTATTGGAAAGGCTTCTAGTTTATCCTCATTGCATATAATACTTGCTGATGGTTTTAGATAGATGCTAGCAACTATTTTAAGGAAGGCTCCATTTATTCCTATACTTTCTAGTGTTTTTAATAGGAATGGATGTTGTACTTTGTCAAAAGCCTTTTCTGCATCTATTGAGATGATCATGTGGTTTTTGCTAGTTTTGTTGTTGATATGCTCAATTATATTGATGGTTTTCCTAATATTAAACCATCCTTGCATTCCTGGAATGAATCCTACCTGATCAGGGTGTATTATTTTTGTGATAAGTTGTTGGAGTCTTTTGGCTAATATTTTATTTAGAATTTTTGCGTCTAAATTCATGAGGGAGATTGGTCTATAATTTTCTTTCTCTGTTTTATCTCTTCCTGATTTAGGAATCAGTACCATATTTGTGTCATAGAAAGAGTTTGGTAGGACTCCTTCTTCACTAATTTTCCCAAATAGTTTGTAGAGTATTGGAATCAATTGTTCTTTAAATGTTTGATAGAATTCACTAGTGAACCCATCTGGCCCTGGAGATTTTTTCCTAGGGAGTTCATTGATGGCTTGTTTGATTTCTTTTTCTGAGATGGGGTTATTTAGGTAATTCACTTCCTCTTCAGTTAATCTGGGCAATTTGTGATTTTGTAAATATTCATCCATTTCACTAAGATTGTCATATTTATGTGCATACAATTGGGAAAAATAATTCCTCATTATTTTTTTGATTTCCTCTTCATTGGAGGTAGATTCACCCTTTTTATTTTTGATACTCATAATTTGGTTTTCTTCTTTCTTTTTTTTATCATATTGACTAAGGGTCTATCAATTTTGTTGATTTTTTCATAAAACCAGCTCTTAGTTTTATTTATTAATTCAATGGTTTTCTTAATTTCAATTTTATTAATCTCACCTTTGGTTTTCAATATTTCTAATTTAGTACTAAATTGGGGGTTTTCAATTTGTTCTTTTTCTAGCTTTTCTTTTAAACAAATACTTTATTAACTTCTGTTTTACATCATTCATTTCCGCCAGATTTTGAGTTACAATCATTTTCCCCCCATTATTCCCCTACCCAACCTCCCAGAATAGCAGTCCCACAAGATATCGCTTCCTCCAATCTGCCTCTCCCATACCTTCTCCCATACCCCCATCGACTTTTCCATTAGAGGAAGGTGAATCTTTGTGTCCCAATGCCTACACATCTTATCTCCCAATTATAGGCAAAAGAGTATTAATAATAGTATTTATATATATATTTGAAACATTTAATGTTACAACCTCGAATTTCAGATCCATTTCCTTCCTCCCTTGTCACCCATTCCTTCTTGGGATATAAGTAATTCAGTATATGTTGTACATGTCTAGGTATGCAAAACATTATCATGATAGATATATTGTACAAGGCTGCTTATAATTCCCTCCCACTCATCCCACCCCCCACCTGGTCCATTCCCTACATGATCCTGTCCCTCTTCTATAGTGGGTACTTCCAACCTCCCCTCCCCCCAAGGATGCCCTCCCATCCATCATCCCTCCTCTCATCCCCCTTCCCCCTATCCTGCTGCAGGTTGAGATATCCCATTTAGTATGTATGTCATTTTCTCCCTGAACCAAATTCAATGTGAATGTGGTTTTGCCTTTTTAGCCTTCCTTATTCTCCCCCTCCTTTGCAACCACTTCCCCTTGCTTCTTCTACATGGGATAGTTTACCCTACCCTGTCTCTCCCCATCTCCTCTTGCCACTTTCCTCTCTCACCTCATAATTTCATCCCTTGAGTATTCTCCCTTCCCAACAAATTCAACCTATGCCCTCTATCCATATATAACTGTAACCATATACACACACATTCACATATGTATTCATATGACCACACCCCCTTCTTCCATTATTTTCATAGTGAGAAAGATATCATCAGTCACAGTTATTGCTTTTCCATATAGGAATGTAAATAGTTCAACTTTGATAAGTTCCTTTTGATTTCTTTTCCCTGATTACCTTCTCAGGCATCTCTTCCTTCTTGTGTCTGGATGTCAAATTTTCTATTCAATTCTGGTTTTTTCCTCAAGAATGCTTGAAAGTCCTCTATTCCACTGAATGACCATATTTTCCCCTGAAACAAAATACTCAGTTTTGCTGGGTAGGTGACCCTTGGGTTCATTCCCAGCTTTTTTGCCCTCTGGAATATCATATTCCATGCCCTTCACTGAGACGTTTTTCCAAGTTGGTCATTGCCTCCCTGATTTGGTCTTTAAAATTTTTATTAAGCTCCTCCAGGAATGCTATTTGGGCTTGAGACCAGATCATGTTTCCTTCTGTGGTCTCTGGTGTGGGCAGAGAGTCTATATCGTCCTGTGTGTTTTGTTGTTCTTGCCCTGCATAGTATGCTCGAATAGACTTTCTTGCCTTCCCCTTCTCCTTTTCAGCTTCCTTCCTTCCCATTGTGACTTCCTGTTTATTAGTGTCTCAGGCTATGAGTTTGGGGCCTGATCCTTGACTTTGAATACCTCTGGGTGGCTAGTTTATGGCTAAGTCAGGGAAGTCAGTGAGGAATGTAGATGTGTAGGTGGGGATGAGTCTGACCACTTCAGATTTCTGCCTCTATACCCCTGGGCTATAAGTAGGCTTTTGTTGGTGAGGTGAGGTGGGGCTTGTTGGGACCCCTCCCTCTCTTCTCTTCAGATTCCTGGCTGTCTCAGTTACACCCCTTCTTGGAGATTCTCAAGCCTGAGGCTATTTCCATTAACTTGGGATTTCAATCTGGGTGGGAGACTTATCTTTGGGTTTTCTGCTTCATGAAGGAGGGATGGGAGAATCTGAGCAGCTAGAATTTACTTTGCCATTCCAGCCCCTGTATTATACAGGCAGGCAGTTTATAAACTTCCAGGCTGGGGGCTGAATGCAGCTAGAGAAGCCACTCTCTCCACTGGGGGCCCGACTCTCCTACCTGGCTCCAATGATCTGTTCCCTCTGCGAGATGACTGCGATTCGTCCTTGGTAAGTCTGCAGGCTGGGGCTTTTTCTCTCTCTGGTGTAGTCTGCTTGCCCGCTCTTAGGTCTGAGCTGTGCAGACCCCATGCGCTCTGCGCTCGACCTGTGTGGACACTCTGGGCAACCTCCTGGGCTGGATTCTGCCACACTCTGTCTTCCACTGGGCTCCGTCACTCCGGAATCCGCTCAGATTTACCCTTTTGGACTTAGTGACAGAGGAGCTCAGCGAGGTTACTGCTTCCTTTCTGCCATCTTGGCTCCGCCCCCGCGGGTGCTCCGGAAGGGATGATTCTTTAGGGGTGAAGTCAAGAGGTGAGAGAGGAAAGTGGCAAGAGGAGATGGAGAGAGACAGGGTAGGGCAAACTATCTCATGTAGAAGAGGCAAGGGGAAGTAGTTGCAGGGGAGGGGAAGAACAGGAAGGCAAAAAGGCAAAAGCATATTCTCATTGAAATTGGCTCAAGGAGAGAATCACATACATACTAAATGGAATATCTTACCCTCACTCACTCTCCTGAGTAGGGGAAAGGGGGATGAGAGGGGGGATGATGGAGGGGAGGGCATTCTGGGGAGAGGGGAGGTTAGAAGTACCCACTATCAAAGAGGGACAGGATCAAAGTAGGGAATGGACCAGGTGGGAGGTGAGACAGGTGGGAGGGAAATATAAGCAGTCTTTTACAATATATCTACTATGGTAATGTTTTGCATAGATATACATGTACAACACATACTGAATTGCTTATCTTCTCAGAGGGAGTGGGTGACAAGGGAGAAAGGGAATGGATCTGAAAACTGAAGTTTTAAAATTAAATGTTTCATAAGATGTCCAGGCAGTGGGGCTCAGAGATTCACCTTGCCCCAATGGCAAAGTCGAAGGGGGTATGGGAGAAGATATGGGAGAGAGCAGATTGGATGAGGGGATATCTGCTGGGACTGCTATTCTGGGGTGGTGGGTAGGGAAAAAATGGGGGAAAAATGTAACTCATAATCTGGTGGAAATGAATGATATAAACCAGAAGTTAATAAAGCATTTATTTAATTAAAAAATAAAAAAAAATAAACTTGTACTATAGTTATTTTTCCAAGCTTTTCCCTCTGTTAGATTGTAATCTTCTTGAAGTTAGGGACTGGCATTTTTCATTTTTTAATCCCTGGCACCTAGGCCATAATAGACAGTTAATAGATGCTTTGTCTACTTGAATTTGTTAAAGTTAAGGAATAAAATTGAACTTGAATGAAATTGAATGAAATTGAATCAAGTGCAAGTATAGTTTAAAACAAGCTCCTTATGCCCAAATTCTGTAGCTTTAGGAGCTGAGGAAGGCAAGAGTGAATGAAATGTAATTAAATTGTAGATGTGCTAGTGTTCTGTGCAAATTGTTTTATTAGTTTTGATAAACAGATAACAACCAAGGGATAATGCTTGTTCCCTGAGAGGCAGTGTGTTGACCTAGGTTGGGAAGTCGGAAATCCTCAGAGTTGCTGACACTGCTAGATAATATTATGAAAGCTTGAAGTTAGAAAATAATAAGGAGGAACAAAGTAAGGAACTTCTAATGCAGACAGCTCAAAGTAGCTTAGCAGGGGGATATGCCTTGGAAGAAAGAGCCTTGTTTGGGGAGATCATACAGGCAGAGGTCCAGGGATGCTAGACAGTTCTTAGTGTGATCCTAGGTCTTTGTCCCTGGAGACATATCTTCAATTGGAGCCATTAAATTTCACATCTTAGCCATTCTTTAGTCCATGGGACTGACCTGACCTCAAGATGGATAAGATTTGATGACCCAGAGAGCCACAGCTTAGGTATTGTGGTATTTGATGAAGATGATGTTACTAACCTATTTCTAGAAGCACTTAGAAATTTTCCAAGTCTTCCTTTAATAACAACCCCGTGAGAGAGTTAGCCCAGGTGCTATTATCATCATCTCTAACCCTCCATACCCTTTTTGTTTTACTGGTCAAGAAGTGAAGTGAACTGAGGAAGATTTTACAGAAAGTGGCAGAGTTGTCATATGAACCAGAACTCCAAATTCAGTGATCATTATACTTAACCAGAGACCCCATCTAACTGAGAAAAATAACACAAAACTTAGACTGTGAAATAGAATGAACAACAAACTAGGAAGGAAGGACAGAGTGACTCAAGAAATAGGGCCATAAGAGGAGCCTTTTGAGATGAAAGTGAAATAGGGAAGTAAGAATTAGAAGATATTGTAATACTCTAAGCAAAGTCAAGTTAAATTCAGACTTTTATTTTTTCTATCTATAAAATTATTTTTACCACTACTAGAAATAATAAAATTATGATCCTGTACCTATTATGATTTAGAGATAGGACCAAATGAAATAATTCTTTGGAAGACAGTCACTGGAATACTGAAGTTCAGCTTCAGGAGACCTTTGTCTAATGATTAACAAATTGACATACAATTAGAAAAGCTAAACCATGAGGATATTGATATTTTTGTGATAAATGAAACCAAAAGAGTAAAGGAAGTTGCAGGTAATTGGGAGGATGGTACATAGACTCTCTTTAGAAAAGAAAACTAATGAGGCGTCAGAATTAGTTACATCACATGCCCAAGGGTAACAAGGAAATATCATTTCTTGAGACCCGTGGCCATATTGCCTTGCAAGGCCCATGATAAGAACAAAGAGAAAGACTGCTATATCGAGGCAGCATGATACAGTAGAAAGAGTGCTAGATTTGGATCAGAGTATGTAGCATTAAAACTTGGCTCTGTCATTTACTACCTCGGGGGTTTATGGAAATTCCTTTAACCTCTCTGGGGGCCTCAGCTTCCTCAAGTGTACAGTTATGGGTTAGACTAGTTGAATTCTTGGGTTACTTTCAACTCTAAATCTATGATCCTATCAGATCCTAAGATCATTCAATTAGTTTCAATAAACCTTTAATAAGTGTCTGCCTGCAACTTTCGGATATACTTGGAATATATTTTGTATTTGCTTATCAGATTCTTTACCATTCCCCAGCACAATTAAGTTCTTAGACAGTCAGACTGCTTTCATTTTTGTTTTTGTATTTTCTACTCTTAGCACAGTGCAAATAAAAAATGTATCCCAAGTATATTGGTAATTATTATGACTCAGCTGTTCATTTAGAGAGCATTTGCTGCTAAACATTGGGGAAAGAGGAGAGATTGATGACCTCTTTAGACTTTGCTTTCCTTTAATTGGCTTTTCCCAGATCCAGATACCCCTAGAATTTAAAAAAAATTTCATATTACTTATGGATCACTTGATGTGCTTATCTTCCCTCCTCTGTTGTTAATAAATCATATTGTGTCTTAGTCCAGTTCCTTGAGGTGTTCAGCTGTCATAATGGAAGCCTAGTTATGCTATTTTAAATTTCTTCCTGCTATTACTTTTGTTCTAAGCTCAGATCCACCCCTGAGGAAACATTGATAGGTTTATGAACCCAAAGTATTCAATAATAGCTCTTGGAAACCAGAACTCTGTATTCTAATTATTATCTCCAAACAATTCTTTCATATGATCTTGTCATTGCAAGTACCTATCTATGAGATTTGTGACCCTGCACAGCTGAAGTCAATAGTGAACTCTTTTCTGTTGAGAGAACATTTTGTTCTGTTTTAAAAATATGTTCTCTTCTGATCAGAAGACTTATTGTTCCAGTTTTTTGTTCCTGTGGTATCACTGTGTGCCATTTAGCTGGGGTGAAATGAAAATATTCATATTAGAAAAGGGAGTGTACTGGGGATTAAAGTATCCTATTTAAAAATAATTGCACTGAGAATGAGATCAAGATGAATGTGTTAGACATTTAGGCAAATATTTCCAGATTACAAGGGCATAAGACATTATAATGTTCTGCTAAGTGTGTCTGATCAATCTTTTTTAGTTAT
Organism: Gymnobelideus leadbeateri; assembly: GCA_011680675.1. Taxonomy (NCBI): domain Eukaryota; kingdom Metazoa; phylum Chordata; class Mammalia; order Diprotodontia; family Petauridae; genus Gymnobelideus; species Gymnobelideus leadbeateri. Next base: position 751,867 of record WOXC01004776.1, on the reverse strand, counting down.
CTGCACATTAGTTAATCACAGGAATTGACTTGATGGAGAGAACAGGGAGAATTTTTAAGTGATCTGCAGAGTGAATGATGTTTATGTTTCTAACATGACCATGTACATAAAGTGAGGTTTATTTCCCTCCTAGAAGAGAAGTAAAAGCTCTGGATGAATGTTTTCTGGCTCTCTGGATTATTAGGGTTCTTTAAAATATGAAAGAAGGGTGTCAAGATAAAAATAAGAAGAAAAAGTATGTATATATATATATGAAAAGATAGAAGGGAATTTTCTCCTCTGTCAAAGAATATAACACATGGGGAAAGCATTTAGAGTTGTAAAAATAGTAGAGTTGAGGTTCTTATAAAGAAGAGAGCTGGGCCCTCTGAAATGGAAGCAACTGCTGGTCTTCCAAAGAGTGATCATATAAATCCAAAGGTATTATGTGAAATGTGATCCAGTAAGAGTCAGAGGAAGAGGCAAGTAATGGTCAGTGACTTTCATTTGAGATGTGCTGAAGCAGCTATTTGTCAGCTTTATAACATCAAGAGGTCTACTGCATTCAAACAAATACATAACAGAAAATACCACATGTATGAAGATGGCTATCCAATTCTGGTAATTCATGCGCAAAGAAATGATCCTACTAGTAAGTATCTAGAAAGTATTGTTAAGGATTTTGAAATCCAACTCAAAAAAACAAATACAGGAGTTCAAATGATCAAACATATAAAAATATGAATACACACATGTACATGCATACGCACATGTTTGTAGACACACATGTGAAATATGTAATGTGAAATATATACATATATTCTCTAGAGAATATATATAATATATGCTATATTATATATAATATGTGATATGTATTATATTATATATATATGTATATATATACATATGTATAAAGTATGTATTATTTCACTGCTACCTCTAGAAGAAAATGGCATGGGGAAATGAAAAGGAGATTCTGGAAGCTGGGATCAAAGGATTGAAATTGTTTGATATTAGTTTTGAAGGTGGTTTATAATGGAGAGCCCTAGTCAGAATTTTTGCTTGGTCTTGTGCTGTTTTACATTTTTATTGATGCCTTGGAGAAAGGCATAGATAGATGCCATACTTAGCAGATTTGTAGGTGACCCAAAGCTGAGAGGAATAGCTAGTACAGTGAATGACAGAGTGAGCATTCAGAATGTCAACTTAGCATTTAGAATGGTGGGTTAAATTTAATAAAGTGAAATCTAATAAGGATTAATACAAAGTCTCACCTGAGTTCCAAAAGTCAATATCTCAAGCACAAAATAAAGGTAACATTACTGGACAGGAAAAAGATCTGAGAATTTTAGTTAATTGTAATTCAATTTGACTCATCATTGAGATAGGGCAATCAAAAATGCTAATGAAATCTTAGATTGCCTTAAGATAGGCACAGTTCCCTGAACTAGTGAAGTAATAGTTTTACTGTGCCCTGGTCAGATCACACCTGGAGTAAAGTAATCCATTCCTCATCTTAGGAAGGACATTAATAAACTGGACATTCATAAAAGGGCAACCAGGATGGTGACAGACCTTGAGATCATGTCATAACCAAATCACTTGATGAAACTGGGAATGATTAAACTGGAGAAGAGAGGAATTGGGGGTGGGAACATAATATCTGTCTTCAAATATTTAAAGGGTGATCATGTAATGAGGTATTAAACTTATTTTACTTGGCACCAAAAGGAGAACTTGGTGAAATGGGTAGAGTTGCAATCATGATGTAATGAAAAACTTGCTAACTTTTAGAACTATCCCAAAATGGAATGGGATACCTCAGGATGTAGGTCATTTCCCTTCACTGGAGGTCAAATCAATGTTGGAATGTTACTTTTTAAGTAGGTGGCAGAAGGAATCTTTGCTAAGATTAGACTGGTTATTCAATGGCCTCTGACGGCCATTCCAACACTGAGATTCTGTGTTTATTTACCAAAAATCTTTTCTTTTTTCAAAGATCTTTAAGAGAAAGGAAAAAAATAAACTTTTTTTGAGATACACAAATATTTTCATGATAGAAAATGTGTTATGGTGATATTAATTTTATTAACCTTTGTTTCCTAGTTTTTTTTAAATGGAAAGATAGCAAAATACTATTTTGAATAGAACTCTTAAATAACTTTGAATTATCCTGCTTGAATTCCCCATGATCCTATGTGGGGTCTTAGAACCATGTTGACTATGCTTTTTCCCCTATTACACAAGAAACTTAATTTATAAGTATTATGGAAAGAGACTTGGCTTTTGGATCCAGTGATGTCTACTTTTGGAGACTTGATTTGTAATCTGTCATTGTCATTATTGTCAATAGGAAAAATATTTTGTAAATAACAATCATAAGATTAGTGAGAGAGCTAGAAGCAGTCTTAGAAAGGTTATTTAGCTTAATTTCCTCACTTTACAGAGGAGAAAATTGGACCTCTAAGGTTAAATAATTTGCCCAAGATCATAAACATGGTAGGAGATTTGAAGTTTAAACTACCATCCTGTGACTCCAAGTTTAGAGCTTTTCCCATTAAACTACAAAGCCTCCCATAGTTGATTAATTAAGGACTGCTCCAGTTCTCTCACTGGCTCGACTTTTAGAAAGGGAAATCCTTATTGGCTAATATTACAAACCTCAAAGGAAGAGTAAATGAAGAGGCAATGTGTTGCATAAGAAGGAACACTAACTGAATTTGGGAGTAGAGGGCATGGTTTCAAATAATGGTTCTACTATATATGTGTTGTTGGGCAATTAACAGCTTCTCTACAAGACTCCATACAGTTTTCTTACCTAAAATATGAATAGGTTGTACTAGACAACCTTTAAGGTCCCTTCCAGATCTAAATTTATTATCCTATGAATGTGGTTTCTGTATTTAAAAAAAACCAAACATCCAAATGGCTAAGAATTTTATAGTCCTCATTTGCTTAAACGGACATGTAAATTTTGCTCCATCTAGCTAGTCATGATAAGTCCAAGTTGGTAAGAGACAATTTTACATCTAACCCTTTTCTCCCTCTTACCTCTATAGAGGTAAAGAAGGTTCTGAAGAAAAAAAACAAATGAATCAGCACCATGGACAACAAATTAGGAGGTTTTATTCTTGAAGATTCTTTTAAGTCAATATTCCTTCCCACAAGCATTTGGGAAGAAAGTTTACCCCCCCCCCAAAAAAAAAAATCAAGGATTTTAAGATAGCATATCCTATACTATATAAACTTTAAAAAAGTTTATAACCTCCTTAAAATAAGGATTTTGTTGTTTTGCTTCCTTGAACTTACACAGGCTCATAAAGTTTTAGCTGGAAGGAATGTTAGAGATCATGTGATCTAGTTCTTTCAGTTTACAGATAAGAAGACCCAGAGAGGTTTAGTGACTTGTCCAACATCACATAGCTACTAAATGGTAGAACTTGGACTGAACCCAAATCCCAAATCCATCACTTTCCTTTTTAAGAAAATCTGCACTACACTGGTTTTCACTTTTTAATAAATGTTTGCTGCATTGAATAACTTGAACTATTATTGGGTTGTGAATATATATATATATATATATATGTATGTATGTATGTATGTGTGTGTGTATGTGTGTGTTTGTGTGTGTGTGTGTGTGTGTGTGTGTGTGTGTTTTGGTCCCCTCAGGGTTGTATGTAGGCACTCTAGGTAGATAGGTGCCACTGTAGTGATTTGACGATCTTGGGAAGAGTACTCCTCCTAAAAACATTTCCTACAATGGAAACACCCTGAACAACAGCCCTGGGGAGAGTCAGAACCATCATTTGCTTCAGAATTATCATGCTGGATAGCTCCTGGATGCTTCCAGCAAAGCTTTGGTATGCCACCATTATAGTTAAATGAGGGGAATATGTAGTGAGAGCTGTGAGGAGAAAAAGTGGGCTTCATTATTGGAGCTTACAGATAGACTATGATTATGTAATTCTATTGAGTTTTGGTTGTTGTTGGAATTAAGCTCAGATCCACCCTCGAAGATTTAGGAAGGACATCGCCACAGTTTTGAAATCCTGAGAGCTTTTCTTGATATGGACATGCTTCTGTGTATCTTCTTTAGGATAATGACCCCTGGAAATGTAGCCAGGGTAGATAGGTTTTTATATTTCCTTTCATCCAGGGCATCTTGTGTGCTTTGTCATGCTTGGTCTTTCCCTATTGACTGGGGGTCAAAGTTACATGATTCTTTGTCAATAAGTCTTTCATAAGCCAACCCAGGACTGAATTCTGTCTTCAGCCAAAGGTTGTTCCTCTATTAAATAACACATATTCCCCTGAAAAGGAGTAAAGAGAAGTCAACAGCAATGTAAACAAACTTATCAGAATGCACTATTAAATAGTAGGAAGGGGGGAGGGAAGAAAAAAAAGAAATTTACATGACAACTTTGTTGTATATTGGAGGGAATAGCAAGGTGTACATGGTAGATTTGCAGTTTCTTGTTCAATAACCTTTTTTATTTACTGTGTTAAGGAAACGCTTGTTTTGTTCCATGAATTGAAAATTTGTAATACAAAAAAATTATTATATGCTGTAAAAAATTGAGATAAAATATCTGGCGTATACTAGGCATTTAATAAATGCTTTGTTTCTTTCCTTTTCCATTTTAATTATTTTTTAAAAAGTAGCCTCTGGGTGTCTAGAATAGGAATATCTTAAAAGTATAGAATGAAGATATCGGGGACCTAGAAGACAAGCTTTGTGGGGGTGGGGGAGGTCTAGGTGTATGGACCCTGGGTTCAGGAGGACCTGAGTTCAAATCCAGCCTCAGGCACTTAACACTTACTAGACATGTGACCTTGGGCAAGTCACTTAACCCCAATTGCTCTGCCTTCCCCCCCTCCAAAAAGCAAAACAACAACAGCAACAACAAAGACAAGCTTTGCTCATTTTACAATTCTATCCACATTTATCCTGATCTCTTCATTTGACTTATTAATCTTTGCAGTTACACTCTAATATTGCCCCTGATCCACTTTTAAAATGTATTTTATGTTTTATTGGTGTTTTTTTAACAACACAATTCCCACTAATCCTCACCCCAAAGTACCTTTCTTTATAATAATGTTGATGATAGTTATCATTTCCATAGTGCATTAAGGTTTGGAAAACATTTTACAAATATTATTTTATTTTTACAACAAATCTGGGAGGTATGTTGCAGAATTGCCTGAAGTGATACAACTGGTTAAATGTGTGAGGTTGATTTGAATTCTGGTCTTCCTGACTCCAGGTTCAGCTCTCTATACACTATGCTACCCAGCTGCCTCAGCAAAAACAAAATTGTTAAGCAACATTTCCTGTACCAAAAGTTTCATCTATCTTTCTTATGTAACTTTCAGATAAATCAAATTTTAGACATTTAACAGGTACATTCAGAAAGCAGGCTAGTATGATATGAGCTCACCAGAGATGGGAATTCATTGTGATTGGTCCTTTCCATATTTTTAGTTTGAAGAAAGATTTATGGGGAGCGGAGTCAAGATGGCGGAGTAGTAACAGCACTTCCACAGCACTCTGGCCCACTCCACTTCCAAATTCATATGAAAGGGGACTCTGAACAACCTCTGGAGCTCCCGAACCCACAAAATGACACAGAGAAGCTAACTTCCCACTGAGAACAGCCTGGCAGCCTTGCAGGGAGTGGACAGTGAAGTGCTCTGGGAGCTGAGCCCAGGCCTGTGTGAGTCTGAGGTTTTAGTTCCAGGGTGGCCAGACCAGGAGAAAGCTGGAAGGACTCCAGAACACCAGCAGCTGTGGTGTTTCCAGAATTACCAACATATACATGCCATGGACAAAGTGAAAGGTTAGTGCAGTATGGACTTTGGGACTCATTAGTGGGAAGAAGCCACTGAGACACTTCAGCACAGGCACAGACACATGTTCCAACTTCAGCTCCTGGATGCAGACCATAGGGGGATTAGGGGATCAGTCCTGGGGGTAATGGCTCTTGCTTTAACCCTCTTGGATCTGGATTGTGGTCTGGGGTGGAGATCCAATAAATTCTCCTGGAAAATTGCCCTGATGTTTTAGAACCAGAGGGCAAAATAGAGGTTGAAAGAATCTACAAATCACCTCCTGAAAAAGATCTCCAAAAGAAAACTCCTAAGAATGTTATAGCTAGGTTCCAGAATCCCCAGATCAAGGAGAAAATATTACAAGCAGCCAGGAAGAAACAATTTGAATACTGTGGAAACACAATCAGAATGGCACAGGACCTGGCAGCTTCTACATTGAGGGACAGAAGGGCTTGGAATGTAATATTCCAGAGAGCAATGGAGCTGGGATTAAAACCAAGAATCACCTACCCAGCAAAACTGAGTATCATGTTTCAGGGGAAAATATGGCCATTCAGTGGAATAGAGGACTCTCAAGCATTCTTGAGGAAAAAAACAGAGTTGAATAGAAAATTTGACATTTAGACACAAGAAGCAAGAGATGCTTGAGAGGCTAAACAGGAAAAGGAAATCATAATAAACTTATCAAAGTTGAACTATTTATATTCCTACATGGAAAAATGATAACTTTAACTGATGAAAGTTTTCTCAGTATGAAAATAATTGAAGAAGGGTATATGGGCATATGAATACATATGTGAATGTGTGTATATATGTTTACAGGTATACATAGATAGAGGGCACAGGCCGAATTTAATAGGAAGGGATGATACTTAAAAGGTGAAATTAAGAGGTGAGAGAGGAATATAACAAGAGGAGTTGGGGAGAGACAGAATGGGGTAAGCTATCTCATAGAGAAGAGGCAAGGGAAAATGGTTACAAGAGAGGGGAAGAACAGGAAGGCAAAAAGGCAAAACCTTATTCTCATTGAATTTGGATCAGGGAGAGAATGACATACATACTAAATAAGGTATCTCACCCTGCAAGAGAGTAGGGGGGAAGGGGTTGAGAGAGGGGATGATGGAAGGGAGGGTGAGAGGAAAGGGGGGGAGGGAAGTTGGAAGCACCCAATTTTGAAAAGGGACAGGATCAAAGTAGGGAATAGACCAAGTGGGAGGTGGAACAGGAGGGAGGGAAATATATTCAGTCTTTTACAGTATATCTACTATGGTAATGTTTTGCATAGCTACACATGCACAACATATATGAATTGCTTATCTTCCCAGTAAGGGTTGGTGGCAAGGGGGGAAAGGAATGAATCTGGAATTCAAAGTTTTCAAAGCAAATGTTTAAAAATATATAAATACTATTATTAACACTATTTTACATATAATTGGGAAATAAGATATACTGGCATTGGGGCACAGAGATTTCACCTTACCCTATTAAAAAAAGTCGAAGGGGATATGGGAGAAGATATGGGAGAGAGCAGAGAAGATGAGGGAATATCCTGTGGGACTGCTATTCTGGGGTGGGAGGAAAGGAAAAATGGGGTAAAAATTGTAACTCAAAATCTGGTGGAAATGAATGATGTAAAACAGAAGTTAATAAAGCATTTGGGGAAAAAAAGGAAGAGAGATTTACATGTAAAAATACTTTCTGTTCCTATAGTATTCACTAGTGAATACCTACTTGTCTATTACCTTTAATCAGTTTTCTGTCCTTGACATCCCATTTCATTCCTTCAGATATGATTACACTACTATAAAATGAACATCTTGATTTCAGATGGGAGCAAAAAGTGATCTGCCTCCAAGGGGAAAAAAGATCCTGTTTCTATGCAAATTTACCTTATATAAATAATGAAGTAATAGAAAAGCATAGAAGATGTCGGTTGTATCTTCAGAATAATTTATAAATATATATATTTTTCCAGAGGCCATTGGCACCTGCTTGGCTGCCAGTTTCCATGATCACTGTCACAAAGCCCAAAACTATGCCTTCCCTAGAGTTATGATTCTGTCGCAGTTACACTATTCTGCCCAAGGAAATGCTGACTCTTTCTCTGAAGGCTTAAATAAATTTAGGGAAAATTTCACTTAGGGATCAGCCAGCACAGTAAGTCTGCTTATGCAGAATTTGTTAATGCAGTTTTTCAGAGACTGGCTTAAGAATATAAGCCAGGACTTAGCAGGTTAGATCATACCCTGGAGCTGAAGAGGTGGCCAGCAGGGCTTTTTTTTTTTAACTTTTAAATTCTACATGACTATAAAGCAATACATTATAACTTTTTCGCTGGGTACTAGGCAAGGTTTTTCCCCCTGCCTTCTGCAGGCCTGAGCATATATGAGACATTGATTTGGGGAATAATAAAGCAAGCTTTACTTTTTTGTCTCAGATCATGGATGTTGTATGAGACAGCATTCTCCACTTGAACTTTTTGTGGAATCAGTGTAGTCACTTTAATTATTCATTGGGTTGCTGTCTTCTTTTGCAAATTGACTTCTCAGGGACATAGTGAGCTTAGCCACCCCTCTCCCAACAGTCTTACTCCAACCCTCCTCATCCCTACCTTAGTCAAGAATAAGACAGAGTAAGCAGGAGTAAAATGACAGTTCCCAGTGGAGAGGATGGACACTGAGACTGAAGTCACTGACTAGTGAGATCAGATCCTAGATTCTATTCAGAGGAATGGTTTTGATCATATGCAGTAAGAAATTAATGGAAATTACCAACTTCAAGTACTTGACAAGTTTAGTCTTTGCCATCTCCATTAAATGGCCACAATTCACCAGGGATTTTGTTTTGATGCTTTGAAGGTATTGATTAGTTCTGCTTTGATGCATCCTGTGTTGGTCTAATGACCAGAGCTTATTGGGATGCTGTTTCTCTTCCTTATGGACTGCCATCAGCATTTGGAAATGAGTTTGCTAAATTTGGCCTAACGGCAACCTTTTGTATTCACTCTTTTACTTATTCCCTCCCACTCATGGGTTCTTAACTGGGATCCATAAACTTAAAAAAATATATGTTTCCTTTGTAATTCTATGTATTTTATTTGATGCATTTGTAAACATTAATCTAAGAAAGAGCTGACAGGTTTCGATCAACTTCAAAAGGCTCATGGCATAAAAAGAGTTAAAAACCCTTGCTCCCATTGGGTCTTTTTAAAAAAATATCCTTTCAAATATAAAAGATACCTTACAGACTCTGTTGCTTTTTCTTTCTATAGGCATGCTAGGATTGTTGGATAGTAGATTCAGAGCCAGAAGAGGTTATGTAGTCTAACCTTTCCATTTTACAGATAAGGGAAACTAAGGCCCAGGGAGGTTAGAGGAATGGCCTAATTCAGAAAAGTGGCAGATGCCAGGCCAGGGCCTATGAACTTGTTCAGAACCTTATATTCTTTCTTACATGATTAGTCCAGTGTCAGTGCTAGGGACATAGTGTTCACCCTGGCTTCCTACTACCTTAGGTAGTTAACCCATGTGATCTTAGGAAATTAACACAAGCTTCTTAGCTCACATCTTTAAAATGAAGAATGAAGATGGTTTCTGAGGTGCCTTACTGATCTAGACCTCTGAGCCTATGATGTCTTTTGCTAATGTTGGACTGTCAGAAATCAATACCACAGTCCAATTTCAATAAAATCCTATTTATACTGAAGGAGATGAGAGAAAGGTTATTTCATGAAAGAGGATTTTCTGGAAAAATGGAAATTGTCCATTTACCCTGGAAATTTACTGAAGCAAAGAATTAAATTGTATTTGAAAAAGAACAGGAGATAAAATATGCTATAGCATTCCTCTTGTTTTCCTTTGTTTATTAATTAGGATAAATATTCACATAAGTTCAATTCATAAAAATTCAAGAAAAATTTATAATATGCTCATAAGCATCAATCATATCTTTAGGATTAGTCACTTTTCTTTTATAACATTAGCTCATTGTTGGTGGAGTTGTGAACTGATCCAACCGTTCTGGAGAACAATTTGGAACTATACCCAAAGGGCTATAAATATGTACATACTCTTTGACCCAACAGTACCACTGCTAGGTCTGTACCTCAAAGAGATCAAAGGAAAAGGAAAAGGACTTACACATACAAACTTATTTATAGCAGCTCTTTTTGTGCTGGAAAATAATTGGAAATTCAAAGGATGTCCATTTATTGGGGAATGGATGAACAAGTTATGGTGTATGATTGTGATGGAATACTATTATGCCAGAAGAAATGACCAGCAGAATGCTCTCAGAAAAACCTGGGAAGACTTATATGAACTGATACAAAGTAGAATGATGAGAACCAGGAGAACCTGATAATTTGGAGATAGTAACAACATTGTGTGATGATCAACTGAGAATGACTTAGCCTTTCTCAGCAATAAGTGATCCAAGACAATTTCAAAGGACTTGTGATGAAAAATATTATCTACCTCCAGAGAAAGAACTATTGGGGTCAGAATGCAGATTGATACATACTTAAAATTTTTTTTATTATTTTTATTTTTTTGTAACATGGCTAATATGGAAATGTTTCACATGACTGTACACATATAATCTGCATCAGATTGTTTGCCTTCTCAAGGAAGGGGTAGAGAAGGGAAAGAGGGAGAGAATATGGAACTCAAAATTTGAAACAAAATATTAAAATTTCTCTTTATATGTAATTGAGAAAAATAAAAATAAAATATGAAACTATTACTTCTGATAAAGTACTGTTGTACTTTAAGGGAAATAAATTGAAAATTTATAAATTGAATAATACTGAAAATTAAAATAAATTGAATATTTAAATTGAAAATTTGCCATAAATTGAAATATTCACCATATAGTTTGAAATTATAAATTGAAAATTTACCATGTAATAAAGCATTTGAACTTTCAACTCTCAAGAGACTATAACTTACATACAAATAATAAAATCTGTACCTCATGTCAAAATGCATACAAAGGTTCCTTTGCTTGTGATTTTTCTTCCCTAGGCTCTTTAACTCCTGGTAGGGGAAGGTCAGGCTAGCCCAGGCAGGAAAATGGTTGGTTCAATTCAGAGAAGGCATCCTTGGGGCCTCCGTGGCTTAGGTCTAAGGAGGAGGGCCTGGGGACAGAAACAGGAACCAGATGTTCCCAGAGTTGTGAGAAGGGCTCTGAATCCCACTTTTATCTTCATGGGTTAGTTCTGTAATCATGTTGGTAAGTTCCAGGTAAGTTGATTTAGCCCAAGGGTTCTTACTATATGGTCTGTAAATTAAAAAAAACAACATAACTACATTTAAGAATAATTAATTTCCTTTGTAATCCAATGTATTTAATTTTATGCATCTAAAAACATTATTCTGAGAAGTTCATAGGCTTCATCAGACTACTAAAGGAGTCCATCATATAAAAAAGTGGTTAAGAACCCATGAGTTAGCCCATTTCCCATAGTGACTGTAGGTCAGAAAGGGCCTGCCTCCTTTTGTCTAAACCTTTACTCATGAAATATCCTAAGACTGGGTATCTTAAAAAAGCTCCCTCTCAAGCTAGGAGCTAATTTTTCCTTTGCTTACTGGAATTTATATCAAAAGATGTTTACCAACTAGAAGAGAGCATGATATAGTAGAAAGAGCCTTGGACTTGGGAGTCAGAGATCCTGGTGTCACAATTTAATGACTATGTGATCTTAGAAAATTCATTTAACCTCTCTGAGACTCAATTTCCTCAACTGTGAAATAGATAAAATAATAAAAATTTAATAAAGTTATTATGAGAATAGAATGTGGTCATATGCATGAAGCACTTTAAATTGCTATTTGAATGTGAGCTCTAATATTTATTAGGACATTTAGTACCTAAAAGAAGAGTAAACATGATTTTAAAATATTGTATAAGTAAAAAGTAAATAATATTTTCAAACCATTAACATAAACCATAAACTTGAAGGTATTCGGGAAGGTACTCTAAGGACAGGAATTAGAAGATAGAAGGAATGGAGGCAAAGACTTATAAGAACTGATGCAAAGTGAAATGATCAGAACCAGGAGAACCTGGTAATTTTGGACATAGTAACAACATCGTATGATGATCAACTGAGAATGACTTAGCTATTCTCAGCAATACAGTGATCCAAGACAATTTCAAAGGACTTGTGATGAAAAATAATATCCACCTCCAGAGAAAGAACTGTTGGAATCAGAATGCAGATGATTGATGTATACTTTAAAATTTTTCACATTCTGTCTCCGACATTTACTATTTGTGTGACTTTGGACAAACCATTTTGCTTCCCTGGAACTCAATTTTCTTTTTTAAAAATTAGAATGGATTTAATGACCTTTGATGACCTGATATACCTTTTAGCTCTTAATCTATGATCCTACTTTCAGGAACTTTTACATTCAAGGTATGCATTAGTTTAAACCCTCTAACTTATCCTTTATTTTAAACCTATCCTTTAGTTTAAACCCCCAAACCCATCCTGCATAGTTACGATCATTCCATTTTTGTATTCCCTGACCTGGGTTCAGTTGGAGCCATCCTTTGAAGGAGAACAGCTCTTTTAAGGTATGAAGAGGTCATGGAGCCTTCCATTAGTTTACCAAACATAACCATCTGTTATAGAAGCTAAAGCATTTAGACTCAAAGAACAGAAAAAAAAACCCACAGCATCATTCCTCTCATGGGAGTGTAATACAATATTAATGATAGAGAACCACTTCCAACTGGTGCTAGGTAGAGTTAATAGCTAGCTCATTAGGAAACATCTCATAGCCCAATCTATCTGTTCACTAACAAAACTTCTTATTGCCTGCCCATGTAATCATTAACTTCTTAGTTATAGGTGCTTTGTTAAGGCACCAGAAAAGTAGGTATTTGCAGTAATTTTAAAGCACTCAGTGTAGACAGCTGTGAAACAGGCACTCAGGAAGGGAAAGTGCCTTAGCTCAATTTCTGATACCTCTGAGTCTCAAAAAATGACCCAACGAGGAGGCCATATCTCCTTTACTTTAATTGGTCCCTGAGGCATTTCTCTCTATTCAACAGGAAGGATTTAAATGTTCTCAGGTTATTATAGTTTTTGCAAGTACTTTTTTTGCCATTAAATTTGATACTTGAGTTAGAAAAGGTTGAGAAAAGAAAGCAATTTTAAGTTTGTAGGGAAAGCAAATGGAGGGTGGATGACTGATTATGGGAGAAGCAGAATATCCATAATATTATTGGAGGAAATTGGTACAGATTCCTTTCCAAAGCATATTGCTGAGGCTTAGTGGCCAGAGCTGTTAGTTAACATGCTTAAGTAATTATAATAAGAGGATTAGTTAGTCAAGTAATAATGACAAACATTGCAATCAGGCAAAAGAAAGAGTCATCATTATAAAGTTGAAATGCAAGGTGAAAGGAATAAATAGTCTTGTGATTGGCTTGCCAATTCAAAACAAGTTAAATCAAAGAACATTGATTGAGTACAATCTAGGAATGAGATCCCTTGTTGGGTGCTATAGAAGAGACAAAGATGTGTAAGATAAGAAGTCCCTAACCTCAAACAATTTGTAACTGAGGTGGAGAAAAAGACCTGTGTATATGGAAAGTGAAGTTTAAAATACAAGGCAAAAATATAAGATGTTGCAATAACAACATTACTGATAATTAGCACTTATATAGTGCCTCCTGTGTGCCAGGCTCTGTGTAAGCACCATACAAATATTATCTCATTTGATTGCCACAACAATCTTTTGAAGTAGGTACCTTACAATTGAGGAAACTGAGGCAAAGAGAAATTAAGTGATATGCCCAAGATCACATGGCTAATAAGTGTCTGGTTTTGAATTTCCTGACTCCAGGCCCTTGGCTCTATCCACTGAGTCACCTAGTTTCCTTTAAGGCAGTATGTGGTTTGTTACAGGTTCAATTCCATTCAATAAACTTTTATTAAGTACCTACCACATTCAAGTACTATTCTAGGCTATGGAGATGCAAGTCAAAAACAAAATAATTCCTGACATCAAGGAACTTACTTTCTACTAAAATAGCACTCTTTCTTTTTTTGGAGGGGGGAAGGCATGACAATTGGGGTTAAGTGACTTGCCCAAGGCTAGTAAGTGTTAAGTGTCTGAAGCCAAATTTGAACTCAGGTCCTCCTTCAGGGCTGGTGCACCACTTAGCTGTCCCTAAAATAGGATTCTTAACCTTGGATCAGGGAACTTTAAAAAGTATTTTGATACCTATATTGCAACATGATTAGTTTCATTGGTAATTCTGTGTATTTTATTTTATACATTTAAAGCATTCTTCTGACAAGGGGTCTATAGGTTTCACTAGACTGCTAAAGGGATCCATGACACAGGAAAGGTTGAGAACTCCTGTACTAAGGGACTCCAAATATATACAGAGAAATAAACCCAAAGTACCTGTACATGGAAAAGATACAAGGTAATTTCAAGGAGGAAAGAGTGTAAAGACATGGGTGGGGGGGATTAGAAAAGGTTTCATGTAGGAGTTGGCACGGGATGTGCCTTGAAGGAAGCCGACAGTTACAAAAGATGGGGGTGAGATGAAAATAGATTCTAGTCATGGGGATGGAAAGGAATTGCACAAAGATATGGGAACAGAAGATAGAATGTCATATACAGTAAAGTTACTGATGTAGGCTAATTTGACTCGAATTCAAAGTGTGTGCAGGGGAGTAAAATAAAATTAGATTGGTAAGAGGGTAGGGTTGAGCCAGATAGTGATTGGCCCAAAAATGTCAGGATGAAGAAGTAAGTCACTTATCCTCTCTGGGCTTCACTTGTCTCATCCTGGCACAATGAAGGTCCTGGTTACTCAAGGAGGAATGAGAAAAAGGAACTGGGTATAGAAATGCCAGAAGTGACTGACACTCCTATTAGATATGCCAAGTTCTGGAGAGGGATCCTACCATAGACTAAAGTGACCAATGATGACTACTAGGAGATCTGGGACTTGATATGGGCATGATAAATGGACACAGAGGAAGGAGGAGGACTTAACAGATGGGGGAATGATCACTATTTGCAGTTGTCCATGACTTCACTTTCACGCTGAAAATAGACATTTAAGAAAATAGAATAGGGGCGGAGCCAAGATGGCAGAGTAGAAACAGCTCATCCAAGCCACTCTGCCCCCAGATTCCCCCCAAACTATGTAAAAGGGGACTCTGAACAACTTCTGGAGCCCCAGCACCCACAGAACGACACAGAGAAGCTAACCTCCTGCTGAGGACAGCCCAGTAGCCCTGCAGGAAGGACCAGCGCAGCACTCTGGGAGCCTGCAGTGCGCAGTGTGCAGAGCACAGGGAGCCGAGCCCAGTGGAGCCCAGGTCCCCGTGAGCCGAGGTTTTAGCTCCAGAGCAGCAGGGCCAGCAGCCGGCTGGAGAGACCCCAGAACACCAGCAGCTGTGGTGACTCCGGAATTATCAACATAGACATGCCTAGGACAAAGTGAGAGGTTAGTGCCCTATGGACTTTGGGACCAGTATTTGGGGAATGCGTCAGCTTCCTCCCCTGGGGGCTAGAAGCTGCTGAGGACACACGCCATTTTGTAGTTTTCAGAGGCAGCTCCAGCTCCTGGCCTGTGAACTGTAGGGAGATCCAGCGATCAGTCTTGGGGGGTAATCGGTCTTGCTTTAACCTCCCTGGATCTGGATTGTGATCTAGGGTGGAAGTTGTGGGTGGGTTTACAGCTTGCCAGAAACGGAAGTTGCCCCCCACACGTTCAGGATGAAAATTCCTCTATCTGGCCTTAAAGCCATAGTGTGGCAACAAGCCCAAAAGTCAAGCAATTAAGTGGCAACATGCCAAGGCAAAGGAAACAGAAAAATGCAACCCTAGACTCCTATTTTGGGGGCATAGAGCGGGAAAAGGACTGTGAGGTCAGAAGTCCTGCTCCAAAAGCCCCAGGGGAAAACATGAGCGGGTTGCAGGCCATAGAGGACCTTAAGAAGGACTTTAAAAATCAAATAAGAGAAGTGGAGGAAAAATTGGAAAGAGAAATGAGAAGGATGCAGGAAAAGTATGAAATGAGGGTCAACAGCCTGACTGAGGAAAACAACACCTTAAAAAATAGACTAACTCAAATGGCAAAGGAGGCCCAAAAGGGCAATGAGGAGAAGAATGCCTTAAAAAGTCGAATTTGCCAGATGGAAAAAGAATCTCAAAAGCTCACTGAGGAGATTCATTCCTTCAGAGTTAGACTGGAGCAAATGGAAGCTAATGACTTTATGAGAAATTAAGATGCTGTTAAGCAGATCCAAACAAATGAAAGAATAGAAGGCAATGTGAAATATCTCATGGGAAAAACCACTGACCTGGAAAATAGATCCAGGAGAGACAATTTGAAAATTATTGGACTACCTGAAAGCCATGATCAAAGAAAGAACCTAGAAATCACCCTTCAAGAAATTCTCAAGGAAAACTGCCCTGATGTTTTAGATCCAGAGGGCAAAATAGAGGTTGAAAGAATCCACAGATCACCTCCTGAAAAAGATCCCCAAAAGAAAACTCCCAGGAATATTATAGCCAGGTTCCAGAATCCCCAGATCAAGGAGAAAATACTACAAGCAGCCAGGAAGAAATAATTTCAATATTGTGGAAACACAATCAGAATAGCCCAGGACCTGGCATCTTCTACACTGAGGGATTGAAGGGCATGGAATATGATATTCCAGAGGGCAAAAGAGCCGGGAATGAACCCACGGGTCACCTACCCAGCAAAACTGAGTATCTTGTTTCAGGGGAAAATATGGTCATTCAGTGGAATAGAGGACTTTCAAGCATTCTTGAGGAAAAAACCAGAATTGAATAGAAAATTTGACATCCAGACACAAGAAGCAAGAGATGCCTGAGAAGGTAATCAGGGAAAAGAAATCAAAAGGAACTTATCAAAGTTGACCTATTTACATTCCTATATGAAAAAACAATAACAGTGACTGATGCAATCTTTCTCACTATGAAAATAATGGAAGAAGGGTGTGTGGTCATATGAATACATATGTGAATGTGTGTGTATATGGTTACAGTTATATATGGATAGAGGGCATAGGTTGAATTTGTTGGGAAGGGAGGATACTCAAGGGATGAAATTATGAGGTGATAGAGGAAAGTGGCAAGAGGAGATGGGGAGAGATAGGGTAGGGTAAACTATCTCATGTAGAAGAAGCAAGGGGAAGTTGTTGCAAGGGAGGGGGAGAATAGGAAGGCAAAAAGGCAAAACCACATTCTCATTGAATTTGGTTCAGGGAGAGAATGACATACATACAAAATGGGATATCTCAACCTACAGCAGAATAGGGGGAAGGGGGGTGAGAGGAGGGATGATGGATGGGAGGGCATCCTTGAGGGGAAGGGAGGTTGGAAGTACCCACTATAGAAGAGGGACAGGATCATGTAGGGAATGGACCAGGTGGGGGGTGGGATGAGTGGGAAGGAATTATAAGCAGCCTTGTACAGTATATCTACCATGATAATGCTTTGCATAGCTAGACATGTACAACATATAATGAATTACTTGTCTTCCCAGAGGCAATGGGTGACAAGGGAGGAAGGAAATGGATCTGAAATTCAAGGTCTTAAGATTAAATGTTTCAAATATATATAAATACTATTATCAATACTCTTTTGCTTGTAATTGGGAGATAAGGTGTGCGGGCATTGGGACACAAAGATTCACCTTCCTCTAATGGAAAAGTCGAAGGGGGTATGGGAGAAGGTATGGGAGAGAGCAGACTGAAGGAAGCGATATCTTGTGGGACTGCTATTCTGAGAGGGTGGGTAGGGGAAAAACGGGGGTGGGGAATGATTGTAACTCAAAATCTGGCGGAAATGAATGATGTAAAACAGAAGTTAATAAAGCATTTGTTTAAAAAAAAAGAAAGTAGAATAAAGCTTCTGTGTCAGATAGTGGACTAACACTTTGCCAATAATTTACTCAAAGGACATGAAAGAATAGCCAGAGCTGTAAAGATTCTAGGATTTCACATCTCCAAGGTTACCCCTGAGTTGAGTCCTCTATCTATGGGTATTCAAGCAGCATAAACGGAGAGGGTGGTGAAGTGATGAGGAAGATGAACATTTTAGGCAGATGAAATAATTTTATGTAATCAGAAGAAGGGTGAAGATACAGTTTCTGGTCCCAGCTCTTTTACCAACTAGCTCTGTGATCTTCTAAACAACACCTTTAATTTTTCTGGGTTTCAGTTTCTTCACTTATAAAATGAGGTATTTGGACTAGATAATCTCTAAGGTCATTTTCAATATTAATATTTTATAGCTTTATGAGCAAATGCATAGGAGCTGGAAATAGGAAGTTTTGTACAGGAGATAAAAAGCAGCTTGGCTTGGTTAGAGTAGGGAGATTGACTTGGATTGCTGTTGGAGAAGTTATTACAATAGCTTCCTAGTTGGTTTCCATCTTTGCTCTCTTTAGTCCACCAGGATAGACTTTATTCCTAAAGCATGGGTCTCACCTTGTTTTTCTCCTTTTTGAAAACCTTCCTTAGCTCTTTGATGCTTCTACAAATGCTTCTACAAACCTTTCATTATCTGACTCTAGGTGACCTTTCCTCACTCGTCTCACATTACTTCTCTTCATGGAGTCTCTAATCGAGGCCTTTTCATCATTCTCTGATCTCAGCATTCAATCTTTCTCCTCCATGTTCTGGAATGGGCTGTCTTCCATACCTACAATCCACTCCCCCATCAGTTTTGCCTCTTAGGATTTCCCATCTTCTGTCATGGCTCAGCTAGGGTATGACTTCGTCCTTTGATCCTACCAGATATTTTTGAAATTATTTTGTTTTTACTTTTTCTTGTAACTTGTATGTGTACATGTTGCATACCCTTGTGGCTGTTTTGTTGCTGGTCAGTCATTTTCAGTCACTTCCAACTTTTTGTGATCCTGTTTTGGATTTTCTTGGCAAAGACACTGCAGTGATTTGCCATTTCATTTTCCAGCTCATTTTATAGATGAGGAAACTGAGGTAAACAGGATTAAATGACTTGGCCAGGGTCACACAGCTAGTAAGTGTCTGAGGCTGGATTTGAATTTGGGAAGATGAATCTTCCTAACTCTAGGCTAGGCACTCTATCCATTGAGTTTTTACCTGCTGTTTAAGGTCAGCTTCAGGTAGCGTAGACCTTTTCAGAAGATGGAGAATATTCTTTTGATTTTTAAGGTATATGAGGTTAAGATATATCTCAATTTGGGGGCGGCTAGGTGGCACAGTGAGTAGAGTGCCAGCCCTGGTTCGGATCTGGCCTCAGACTTAACACACACAAAATAAAAACCTAGCCGTGTGACCTTGGGCATGTTACTTAATCCCAATTACCCTCCAAAAAAAAAAAAAGATATATCTCAATTTGCCCACATCCTCTCCAGCATTTGTCATTTTCCTGTTTTGTCATCTTAGACAATCTGACTGGAGAGATGTGGTACCTCACAGTTGTTTTGATTTGCATTTCTCTAATCAATAGTGATTTAGAGCATTTTTCATATGCTTATAGATATCTTTAATTTCTTTCTCTGAAAACTGTCTGTTCATATCCTTTGACTATTTATCAATTGGGGAATGACTTGTCTTCTTATAGATTTGACTCAATTCTCTGTATATTTTAGAAATGAGTCCTTTATCAGAGATATAGGTTGTAAAAATTCTTTCCCAATTTCCCACCTCTGTCTTGATCTTGGTTACATTGGCTTTGTTTGTACAGAAGCTTTTCAATTTAATGTAATCAAAATTATCCATTTTGCATTTTATAATGCTCTCTAATACTTGTTTGGTCCTAAAGTCTTTCCCTCTCCACAAATCTGACAGGTAAACTATTCCTTGTTTTCCCAGATTGCTTATAGTATCATCCTTTATACCTAGATCATGCACCCATTTAGACTTGATTTTGGTATATGTTGTTAGATAATGGTCTATGCCCAGTTTCTGCCATACTATATTCCATTTTTCCCAGCAGATTTTGTCAAATAGTGCATTCTTATCCCAAAAACTGGGGTCTTGTTTATCAATGTATTACTATACTCATTAACTACTGGATCTTGTGCGCCCAATCTATTCTATTGATCCACTACTCTATTCCTCAGTCAGTACCAAGCAGTTTTGATGACTGCTGCTGTATAATACAGATTAAAATCTGGTATAGCTAGGCCACCTTCCCTAGCATTTCTTTTCATTAATTCCCTTGATATTCTAGACTGTTTGTCCTCTCCAAATGCTGGAGAGGATGTGGGCAAATTGGAACACTAATGCATTGCTGGTGGAGTTGTGAACTTATCCAACCATTCTGGAGAGCAATCTAGAATTATGCTCAAAGGGTTATAAATAATTTCATACCCTTTGACCCAGCAATACCACTTCTAGGGTTATATCCCAAAGAGACCATAGAAGTGGGAAGAAGACCCATATGTACAAAAATATTTATAGCAGCTCTTTTCGTGGTTGCAAAGAATTGGAAATTAAAGGGGTGCCCATCAATTGGGGAATGGCTAAACAAGTGGTATATACACGTAATGGAATACTATTGTGCTATAAGAAACAAGGAGCAGTCAGACTTCATATTTACCTGGAGAGGCTTATACAAACTGATGTTGAGTGAGAAGAGTAGAACCAGGAGAAATTTGTATACAATCACAGACACAACATATGTGTGATGACCAACTATGACAGACTGGACTCTTCTCAGCAATGCAGTGATATAAGTCAATCCCAAAAGACTCATGAAGGAGAGAGATGCCTATATCCAGAGAAATAACTAAAAGAACTGACTTTGAATCCTGACAGAAGCAAACTACTTGATCTTTTTCTTTTCATTGTTTGGTTTTATTTCCTCTTTAACATTTTTCATTCCATCTAGTACAATATGCCTTTGTAACCTGACTAATGTCTAATGTGAAAGTATCTGCAGATCTATACAGGACTATATGCTATTGTTGGGGGAGGGAGGGAAGAGAGATTTGAAACCCAAGGAACTATGGAATTGAATCCTGTAAACTAAAAACAAACAAACAAATTAATAATAAAAAAGAAATATCTCAAAAGAAATTCTTAGCAATCATTTTCAAATGCCAAAATCTTGCTAAATGTTTGCTGCTTCCCCCAAAAGTCACACTCATTCAAATAATGTGACAAATTAATGCAGATCATGTCTCCATTCATTAAGAAGAAAATCACAGGAAAAATTCTGGAAAGTACTATCCAGTCTCTAGAAATATTGAAAGTGTTTATAGTGGCAATAGAAGTGAGTTTTACTCTTAGTAGAACAAAATATGAAACATTAGAGATGGTGTTTATTATGGAGGCTGGGACATAAAATGGTACAATAATGTAATTATTATGTTTTTATATTGCTTTAAGGTTGCATAGTTCTTTAAATCGATGCTCTAATTTGACCTTTACAACAACCCTGTGAAGTAGGTGCTATTATTATTGATGGATGAGGAAGCTAAGGTGAGAGCAATTAAGTGGCTGGTCCAGGGTAACACAGCTAGTTATGAGTCAAGATTTGAACTCAAGTCTTCCTGACTCCAAGTTTAGTGCTCTAGACACCATGCCACCTAGCTGTCTCTCAAGTTTCACATAGTAATAAACAGGTAGGTTTTTACTAAATTTACTAATTTTACTAGGCATTGGCACACTCTTAGTAAATTTCACTTGAAAAATTAAATCAATTAAAGTCACCTCCATTTGACTGGGTTTTTCCTTTGTTCTGCATTTTCTTGCCATCTCTTCTTATTGTTTGTCCTTTGTTCTCAAAGAGGACCAATGAGATCAAGTCGGTGATGTCTTGATTTGCAAGTCAATTGGATTTAAGTGAGGCAGGACCATGTAAAGTCATCAGCCTCACCTTCCCCTCCAGAGTCTTTGGAATCCAGTGGCAATATAGATCAGTATGACTGGCAATGGCTGGGGATGCAGTGGGAGACATTGGCCTTTTTAAGCTAAGGTCATTCCTGGGCCTCAGTTTGTCTGAAGCAATGCCCATGACGTAGTTAAAGACAAGGAAAAAATTAAGACAAAAGATGGCCTAGTTTGCCTTCACAGAAGAATCAGTCTGGGAGAGCCTTGCCATTTCTAGGTAGCAAGAAAAGGAGAAAATGTGGAGGTCAATTGTTGGCAACATTTTATGTCATGGTAGTTGACTCATGTGATTTTAACTTTGCATTGTGAGGAGGACATTGAAAAGAGACTCTGTGCTTTGTGACCAGAATGCCAGAGATGGAAGAGGTCATAAGCCCCTTGAGGGGAGAGGGTTTTTCTGCTTACATTTGACGTTCAAGACGGAAGATGGTCACTCAGTTTTGACTGGATTCTTTCCATCTTGTACCTAGCAGTGGATCATGGGAGAAGACACTAATTAAAACTAGGGAACTTTCCCTGGGTTTACCAGCAGGAGCAGAATGGCAAGAAAATCATTTCTTCCTTTCCCTGAGAGACTTTGAAAGTAGGGTTTCAGAGCAGACTCTCCTCAAAAAGTCATTTGGGTGCTCCTGGGAATTACCAGGGGCAGAAGCCTGGATGGGGGTGGGGAATGGGAAATGGGTTAGGGTGGGGTGGGGTAGTTGAAATTTCAAACTCTTCCTAGCAGCACTATATAAATATATAACTAAATTATATAAGCCTGTGCCTCAAGCTTCTAATCCTATACATTGTTCATTTCAATTCCACTTCAGTAAAATGTACTTTAATCTGTATATGAATGAGTGATCCCTTTGGGTCACTCAAAAATGGGAAAGAGATTAGAGCTTCAGTGGAATGAGGTCTAAGACACAAGGATTTATGATATATTAGAAATCTACACTGGGTCATTAAAAGGAAAGCTTGAAAGCCTCAGAACCCAGACACATTTCATCCACAAATGTACAAAAGGACTTAGGAGTAGGAGTAACTAGGACTGCCCTTGCACCTGGGCAACTACCAGACCTAGTAACTCAGGGATGAGAATCACGTCTGGTGTCTTAATGAGATGTAGCATTGGGGGACCTAGGTGGAGCAGTGGATAGAGCACTGGCCTTTAAGTCAGGAGGGCCTGAGTTCAAATCTAACCTCAGACACTTACTTACTAGTTGAGTGATCCTGTGCAAGTCACTTAACTCCAATTGCCTCCAAATTTTTTTTTAAACAAATGCTTTATTAACTTCTGTTTTACATCATTCATTTCCGCCAGATTTTGAGTTACAATCATTTTCCCCCCGTTATTCCCCTACCCAACCTCCCAGAATAGCAGTCCCACAAGATATTGCTTCCTCCAATCTGCTCTCTCCCATACCTTCTCCCATACCCCCTTCGACTTTTCCATTAGAGGAAGGTGAATCTTTGTGTCCCAATGCCTGCACATCTTATCTCCCAATTATAAGCAAAAGAGTATTAATAATAGTATTTATATATATTTGAAACATTTAATGTTAAGACCTCGAATTTCAGATCCATTTCCTTCCTCCCTTGTCACCCATTCCCTCTGGGGAGATAAGTAATTCAGTATATGTTGTACATGTCTAGCTATGCAAAGCATTATCATAGTAGATATATTGTACAAGGCTGCTTATAATTCCCTCCCACTCATCCCACCCCCCACCTGGTCCATTCCCTACATGATCCTGTCCCTCTTCTATAGTGGGTACTTCCAACCTCCCCTCCCCCCAAGGATGCCCTCCCATCCATCATCCCTCCTCTCATCCCCCTTCTCCCTATTCTGCTGCAGGTTGAGATATCCCATTTAGTATGTATGTCATTCTCTCCCTGAACCAAATTCAACAAGAATGTGGATTTGCCTTTTTTTTCCCTTCCTATTCTCCCCCTCCCTTGCAACCACTTCCCCTTGCTTCTTCTACATGAGATGGTTTACCCTACCCTGTCTTTCCCCATCTCCTCTTGCCACTTTCCTCTCTCACCTCATAATTTCATCCCTTGAGTATTCTCCCTTCCCAACAAATTCAACCTATGCCCTCTATCCATATATAACTGTAACCATCTACACACACATTCACATATGTACTCATATGACCACACACCCTTCTTCCATTATTTTCATAGTGAGAAAGATATCATCAGTCACAGTTATTGCTTTTCCATATAGGAATGTAAATAGTTCAACTTTGATAAGTTCCTTTTGATTTCTTTTCCCTGATTACCTTCTCAGGCATCTCTTGCTTCTTGTGTCTGGATGTCAAATTTTCTATTCAATTCTGGTTTTTTCCTCAAGAATGCTTGAAAGTCCTCTATTCCACTGAATGACCATATTTTCCCTGAAACAAAATACTCAGTTTTGCTGGGTAGGTGACCCTTGGGTTCATTCCCAGTTCTTTTGCCCTCTGGAATATCATATTCCATGCCCTTCGATCCCTCAGTGTAGAAGCTGCCAGGTCCTGGGCTATTCTGATTGTGTTTCCACAATATTGAAATTGTTTCTTCCTGGCTGCTTGTAGTATTTTCTCCTTGATCTGGGGATTCTGGAACCTGGCTATAATATTCCTGGGAGTTTTCTTTTTGGGATCTTTTTCAGGAGGTGATCTGTGGATTCTTTCAACCTCTATTTTGCCCTCTGGATCTAAAACATCAGGGCAGTTTTCCTTGAGAATTTCTTGAAGGGTGATTTCTAGGTTCTTTCTTTGATCATGGCTTTCAGGTAGTCCAATAATTTTTAAATTGTCTCTCCTGGATCTATTTTCCAGGTCAGTGGTTTTTCTCATGAGATATTTCACATTGCCTTCTAATCTTTCATTTGTTTGGATCTGCTTAACAGCATCTTGATTTCTCATAAAGTCATTAGCTTCCATTTGCTCCAGTCTAACTCTGAAGGAATGAATCTCCTCAGTGAACTTTTGAGATTCTTTTTCCATCTGGCAAATTCGACTTTTTAAGGCATTCTTCTCCTCATTGCCCTTTTGGGCCTCCTTTGCCATTTGAGTTAGTCTATATTTTAAGGTGTTGTTTTCCTCAGTCAGGCTGTTGACCCTCATTTCATACTTTTCCTGCATCCTTCTCATTTCTCTTTCCAATTTTTCCTCCACTTCTCTTATTTGATTTTTAAAGTCCTTCTTAAGGTCCTCTATGGCCTGCAACCCGCTCATGTTTTCCCCTGGGGCTTTTGGAGCAGGACTTCTGACCTCACAGTCCTTTTCCCGCTCTATGCCCCCAAAATAGGAGTCTAGGGCTGCATTTTTCTGTTTCCTTTGCCTTGGCATGTTGCCACTTAATTGCTTGACTTTTGGGCTTGTTGCCACACTATGGCTTTAAGGCCAGATAGAGGAATTTTCATCCTGAACGTGTGGGGGGCAACTTCTGTTTCTGGCAAGCTGTAAACCCACCCACGACTTCCACCCTAGATCACAATCCAGATCCAGGGAGGTTAAAGCAAGAGCGATTACCCCCCAAGATTGATCACTGGATATCCCTACAATTAATTGCAGGCCAGGAGCTGGTGCTGCCTCTGAAAACTACAAAATGGCGTGTGTCCTCAGCAGCTTCTTGCCCCCAGGGGAGGGAGCGGACGCATTCCCCCAAATACAGGTCCCAAAGTCCATAGGACACTAACCTCTTACTTTGTCCTAGGCATGTCTATGTTGATAATTCTGGAGTTGCCACAGCTGCTGGTGTTCTGGGGTCTCTCCAGCTGGCTGCTGGCCCTGCCGCCCTGGGGCTAAAACCTCAGCTCACACGGACCTGGGCTCTGCTTGGCTCTGCTTCCTGCGCTCTGTGCTTTGAGTGCTGCCAGCTCCCAGACCGCTGTGCTGGTCCTTCCTGCAGGGCTGCTGGGCTGTCCTCAGCAGGAGTTTAGCTTCTCTGTGTCATTCTATGGGTGCTGGGGCCCCAGAAGTTGTTCAGAGTCCCGTTTTCCATAGTTTGGGGGGAATCTGGGGGCAGAGTGGCTTGGATGAGCTGTTTCTACTCCGCCATCTTGGCTCTACCCCTCCCCAAATTTTTTTTAAGTTAAAAAAATCGAGATGTAGCAACCCAAGTATTCCAGAAAATCTCTTAGTGCCAGTGGAAAACAAATGCCCTTGTTATTTTCTCTTGAATCTCTTCAGAAATCAATTCAACAAATATTTATTGACTTCTCGACATGCTTTGGAAACTTTTAGTCAGCTAGCAAACTTGTATTAAGCACCAGCTCTGTGCCAGGCTAAGCTCTGGCCATACAAACAATAGTAAGAGATAGTCTCTGCCCTCTGCCCTCTGCCCTCACAGTCTAATGGGGGACAATATGCAAAAGGCTATGTACATACAGGATGAATTGGAGATAATCAAGAGAGAGGGAACTGGGAAAAGCTTCTTGCAGATGCTATGGGAATTTTTCATTTTTTCTTTTTATTATTCAGGACTCAAGGCTGTTCCACCTGCAAATTTTGGCAAACTAAAAGGCTGTCTTAATATTGACTTCACCTGATCAAATCTTGCCCCATAGTATGTGAAAATTTATTTATACCCTTAAACATTCCTCAGCTAAGAAGCCAGATAAGGTGGGGTGGCTAGGTGGTGCAGTGAATAGAGTACTGGCACTGGAGTCAGGAGGACCTGAGCTCTAAATCTGGCCTCAGACACTTGACACACTAGCTGCGTGACTTTGAGCAAGTCACTTAACCCCAACTGCCCTCCATAAAAAGAAGCCAGAGAAGGAATCTCAACTATCCCTGACTTTTTTGGAGACCTGTAAATCTTCCTCTTCAATCAGTCTATTTGTGAAATCTCTAAATGTAGTTTCATCTGTAACTTGACTTGGTTTACCTATAGAGTTTGTTTGACAAAGTTTGCTTCCTTGGAGAATATGTGAAATTATGACTATTTAACTATATTTGCTGAACTTTTATGACATTGAAGGAAGGGTGGGATTATGTATGCATCATCCCTTTAAGTTTTATTAAGGAATGTTCAATATTGCAATACAGAAATGAATGTTTTCTCTGTCACCTTGACATCATTTTGCCTATAAGAAACCTTGTTAGAGTCCTAATGCTTGAGCATATAATAAAACTTAGGTTTTTCCCTCAATAATTTCTGAGTTGTGGTAAATTTATATAGGGCAGCAGTTTCCCACCATATAAACTCAGAGAGGAGATACTTGTTCCATAACATACAAGTAGAGATTTTAGTTGGGAACTGAAGGAAGTCAGGCAAGCCAAGAGACAGAATGAGGAGGGAGAGCATTCCATGCCTGAGGGCCAATCAATGAAAAAGGCTGGAATCTGAAGATGGACTGTGTTGTGTGAAGAACAGTCAGGAGGCTAATGCCACTGAATCTAGGCAGAGTAAAAGGTGAAGAAGAATGGAAAGGTGTGTACGTAAGTCAGGTTTATGTGTGCGGGGGGTGGGGGAGGAAGAGGCATTTTATAAAGGGTTTTGAATGCCAAAGGTTTTTATATTTGATTCCAGAGATGACAGGCAGCTATTGGAGTTTATTGAGCAGGGGACTTATATGATAAGACCTAAATTTTAGGAAGTACTGCATGAAGTGGTGTTGGCAGAGGAGGGGAAGGATACAGAGTAATATAAAACATGATTATCTCCGTGAAAAAATACGTATGTGAGAAATTGAATGGTACAAGATGTAAATAATGTTGTTTCGTTCTTTTTCAGTTGTGTCTGTCTCTTCTTGACCCTGTTTGAGTTTTTCTTGGTAAAGTTACTGGAGTGGTTTGCTATTTCCTTTTCCAGATCATCTTACAGATGAGGAAACTGATGCAAACAGAGTTTATTGATTTGTCCAGAGTTACATAGCTTGTGAGTGTGTGAGTCCAGATTTGAACTCAAGAAGATGAGTTTTTCTGATTTCAGGCCTGGCACTCTGTTCACTGGGTCACCTGGCTGCCCTGATAGTTTATAAATAATTCAAGTTAATTAAGTAACTAAATTATATAAGGTATAAATAATAGTTTACAAATAATACAAGTAAATAGTAAATGAAATAATACAAGATGTAAATAATAGTAAGTAGTAAATAATATAAATACATGGCAAGGTGTAAGATGGGTGGGATCACATGGGTAGTAAGTGGCCAAAATGGAACTGAAATTCTGGTTTCCTGACTGTTAGTCCAATGTATAATCTACTTCACCTCTCTGCATGTAGAGATGAATTTCATAGCACTTTCTTATGGATCTGGAAAAGGGTTAAAAAAAAAAGGCATGATACTTTCTTGCAAATGATAATTTTAAGGGAAATATCTCTTTCCCAGAATAAAAGAGTAATTATGGGGTCCAGGAAAATTATCCCCAAAGCCCAGGTAGGTATAAGTTAGATCATTGGATAAGAATAGTCTTGGGATGAGCTGGCAGGAAGTAATGAAATGACTACTGGAATTCCAGTCCTCAGACTTGGATCCTAGTCTTGGCTCTGATTTTTGCTGCCTGGGCAAAAGTTACTTTACCTTTTTTAGCTTCAGTTTCTTCATCTTCAAAATAGATAATAGTGACTGCATGATAGTCCAGAGCCCACAAAGCTGTTGGGAAGACCAAATGAGATAGTGTATGCATAATGCTTTGTAACCTTAGAGTATTATATAAATATTGGCCATCACTTTAACTACTCTTCAGCCTCAGACATTTAAAGGACAGACTTTTATGGAAAATAAACATTAAAGTACACAGCCAATTAGGATTAATAGGTAAGAATCCTAACGTGATTGGGCAACTGCTCAGATTAATTCTGCAGTTCTAGCAAAACTCTCCCTGGAATGGGGCAGGCACATTAAGGGCACCTTAAATGAGTGATGGTTTGGAGAAGAGCAAAGCAAGTGATTAAGGGGTACATAACGAGTAGAGAAGCCTAGTAAGAAAAAAGTATTCTGGGTATCCAGAGGTAATGTAGCATATGGCAGCATATGTGCCATCGTGCACAGAGCCTGGAGCCCGGAGCCTGGAGCCTGGAAGACTCATCTTTTGGAGTTCAAATCTATCCTCAGATACCTACTAGCTGTGTGACCCTGGGCAAGTCACTTGACCTTATTTGCCTCAGTTTTCTCATCCGTAAAATGAGCTGGAGAAGGAAATGGCAAACAACTCCAGTAGTTTTAACCAAGAAAACCACAAATGGGACCACAAAGAGTTGGACACAACTGAAAATGATTGAACAAAATGTAGCATAGGATATCAGAGCCAGCCTTGGAATCCAGAAGACTCAGATTCAAATCCTGCCTCTGACACATGTTGGCTATGTGACAACATGAAAATCACTTATAATCTTTAAGCAACAGGCGGCATGATATAGTAGATCAAGTAGTGAACTTGGAGTTAAGATTTGGATTCAAACCCTCCACCAGATAATACCCTCTGACTTTGGCAGGTCATTTAATGCTTGCCATGCCTCAATTTCCTTATTTGTAAAATGACCTCTTAGATTCCTTCTAGCTTAAATCTGTGATCCTGGGGTCACAAATTACAAATGAATTCCCTATCAATTTAAATGGAAGAAATTTCCACACCAGGAGCAAACTACTCACACTGATAAAATCATAGACCTGGACAAAGCAATCAAAATAAATACAAGTGTTCATGCATAGTTATCAAGAGAATTGATGGTTCAAAGCTTGGCTGAGTGCTAATCTGGACAAACATCATCAATTTGGATTGAGAAAGCATATGTTCAGAACCTATCAGAGGTCTCATGATCAGTCTAAACTTGAGAAAGATCTAAGTTAGCAACATACAGCTCCAAAGTTTGAACCAGCTATGACCAATGTGCCATTTGCCATCATGGCTCACCACAAGAGACCCAAGAGTCTCCAGTCATGACCAGAGTGCCATTAACTCTCATGGCTCACCACAAAAGACCTGAGAGTCTTCAGTCATGACCAGCTCCCCAGAGATACTTTTCCTTTTGAACATTTCCTCTTTAAGTTCCAAATTTTAAGATGTCTATGAGTTTTACCAGATTGCCCAAAGGATCCATGATACCAAAAAATGGTTATGTATTTTTATAAGGCCAAGATACTAAGAATCTGAGAGGCATCATGACACTGAGTAGATAGGTGACTTTAGAATTAGAAAGATCTGGGTTTAGGTCCTGTCCTTAACACATCTTGGCTGTGTGGCCCTAGGCAAGTCATATAACCTACCTCTGTTTTAGGTAGCTCTCAAATTATAACTGGAAGGACAAGGGCCAATCTATATTGATAGAGGGTGTTTCTTCACTGGGGAGCAACCAACATCAGTGAAGTTACAGATCTAGACCAAAAAACAAAGTATGTATTACTTTACCATTTGTCTCCATTTTAAAAGAAAACAGAAAGTGAGGAATTACGATGGACACAAAGAATGTAGAATGCTAGAGCTTGAAATTACTCCTCTATTTTATTGATGAAATCAAAGGCTGAGAGAGGTGTGTGACTGACTTGACCTTAATGCAGCTGAGCTGAGACTAGAACTCAGATTTCCTAATTCCTAGTCCAGACTTTTTCATTAATTATGCTGTTTGGGGCATCAGAGGTAGAGAATTTGGGGGAGGAATGAGAATATCACTAAAATCATTCTGTAGAATTGGGTGCCCCCTTGGGACCAGAATGGAGATTTGAAAAAAAAAATTATCCCCAGAGTGAATGCTGCCATTATAGAAGGAGTTTTTAATAACAGTAAAGAGAGAATGATTTGGGTGGGAATAAGGCTGTAGGGGGCAGAGGAGAAGTGAATATTTTGAAATGGAGCTGTGAGTGCCTCATGTTCCCATGCTTCAGAATGTGTACAACAAGAAGAGCAGTTACTGAATTATCACTTAGTTTTTATAGCAGATTCATGGCTAATTCAGAATATTTTTTATCCCAATTGAGAATTCATTTTATGGATTATGACCTTATGGATTATTCTTGATTTTTTTTCTCTTATATTGACTGTTAAATAGACTTACCCTACAACAAACTAAGGTTATTAATGCTATTAATGCTAAAGTCAAGGAAATAGAGTCCAGGCAAGACTGCCTGTCCCTTGGGCACCATGGTGCCCAAGCTCTGCTATGGTGGAGGCCTGCCAATGGCACACATGCTGCTGATTAAATTTGGTGAGTTATTTCACAGTTCTTGCTTGGAAAGTTTGGTTGGTTGGAAAACCCCGGTACCATAGGGTTGCTCTCTTGCTTTGAGAGAGGTCAAATAAGAAGAAGATTTGGAGTTAGAGAAAGTAGACTATAATCCTACCTCTTTTCATGGGGATCCTTAGACAAGAGCTTCATAAATGGTTGTTGACTGATGAACTGACCTCCCTGGACTTCAGATGCTTCATTTGTAAAATTAGAAGGTTGGGAGAGATGGCCTCTGTGCTTCCTTTTTCTTCTAATCCTATTATATTAGGATTCTGTGAAGTCATTGTCCTTTGAGCCTCAATTTCTCTAAAATGATGAGGGCTTTATGTGGTGTTGAGGTAGGGTTCTATATTTTTTCCTTGGAGAGAGGGAGAAAGTCACTCAAACTGATAAACATAGGAAAAAACCCTAATATCTGATTCTTTGTGGAACCTCTCTTTTTTGTCAATGACTTCCTTGGAACATATACCTAATAGTGAAATCACTGAGTCAAACAATATGGACATTTTAGTCACTTTATTTGCATAATTTTAAATGGGCCCCTACATCTAATCCTTATGTTTTGCCTTCCTTTACCCCAGTTCTTATTAAAAATCCACAAAAAGAGAGTTTCTACCCTGCCTCAGACTCCCAAGACCAACAACAAAATAGCAGATTAAGAAGTCTCTATCCTGAAACACAGCTAACTAAGCCCAAGGACAGTGCCTGACCTTTTTGGAATGTGGGATGATTATGTGTTTTCTGTATCTTGCTGTGGGAAATGGATCATATTAAGAAGCCCACTTGCTCATAGAGACACACATTTTTCTATGTCCCAGTTATTGCTTTTTTCTGCTTAGGATTGTAATAATATATACCATACATCTTTTTGCTGATTTATATTCTAAAAACTGTAATAAAGAGTCTCTTTCCATCACAACTTGATGGCCTCTAGGGCACATTCCAACTCTAAATCAATGATTTTTTCATAAGAAATGCTCGTATAGAGCCATAAATAAAAATATATTCATTTGGGGCAAAATAACAATAAATACAATGAAACTAAACTTGTAATGAAGGTAGTGTCTTAGAGGACAGTCTAATGGTTGTAACAAGAAAGACATCTGTCTAGCTTCTGCCCACTTGGGGTTTGGGAAGAGAGATAGGGTGGCAAAGGTACAATTGTGTTGCTTAGTATGGAAGCTGGCAGAGGGCTCAAGGGAAGGTGTAGAGGCAGCAGTCACCATGATGGGAGGGAGCAGGGTAGGGGAAAAGTACATTTTTGAGGGTTGGAAGTATATATCTTTGAATGTTGGTACCCTGGGGAAAGATCTGTGTGTCCCATGCTACTTTTGGTTCTTATAGTAGCATAGAAGACAGCTTCCAACTTTGCAATAAACACCTAACCCATAATTTCTGTGCTGGTGTAAGATGCACGAAGTGTAGTGACAATCTTGTATGATTTGATAATGGAATATGAGAAAGGAAATCACTAGCATCTCTTGAAATGGGCTCTAAAGCTCAATGAAAATGAACCATCAATTGCTACCTTGAACACCATTAAATACCAACCATAAAAGAGAAGTTTGTTAAACAAAAGTCAAGTCATAGAAATAAAATAATCAACACATTACAATTATGGTCTGGGCCCCGGGCCAGTGTTTTTTCAAGACTTGAATGGACAAAGAAAGGAAAACAAATTAAGAATGATCAAAAAGGCAGGGCAGGGAGAGGCAGTCAACTAGATATAGGTTCCAATATGGGAGACAGAAAGGAGGAAGCAAAGCCTTCTGGTTGCTCATCTCCCTTCTCCCATTATTGCTGTAGTTCATTGTATTCTTTGTTTTACAGAAAGGAAGTGGAGACAGAGAGGGGTAAAAGTCATAAAAGTTTACAGCTGAGCTGCCAAATAACTCATCTAAATATGCTTGTACCATGTTGGCCACTTGAGTCTCCAAGCTAGGCAGGGACAAGATTATAAACTCAAGGAGCAAATGCCTTAGATCAGGAGCAAAGCAGAATTAGCAGCCAATCAAACTCTATGGATATGAATCCCAAATACTTACTGCTTAAGGGAACTTGCAGTATATTGTTCATTAATCAAATTGCTATGTGTTGCATGGCTGACAATTGCTGATGAGCAGATGAAAAACACTCAGGATGATGAAGATTGCAGACATTTCAATGAGAAATAATGAGAGAGCTTGAACTTCTCTCATTAATGTTACACCAGGGACATATTTTCTAAATGTTAATCACATCTCCACACACCTCCAAACTCACAGCCCACCAAGAACATCTCCCTTCATCCTCTCCCCACCTTGAATTGAGCTCTCAACGAGGCACTTCTTATGGCCAGAAGCTCCCATTTTCTCAACAACCAACTTCTTGCCTCTTTTTTTTCTTTGCCAAAGATTAGCTTGGAATGGATTGTAGCAATATACCCTGCCTAGACTCTAGACTAGTTGGAAGCCAGACATCTTGCCTCCTGTTAATATTTGCTCTAAAGGTTTATTAAAGCCAGGTCCTTTTCTTCAAAACTTTCTGATTTTCTAAGTCATCACAATTTGGTTTGAGGTTATGGGGAATGGGAGAAGGGGGTGAAGAGGAAGGTAAGGAGGGTGGGAGAGAAAGAAAAAAGAGAGAGAGGGAAGTGAAGAGAGGAAGTGAAACTTGACAGACAACACAGGAGAGTAGCTACAAGTCTTAAATTTGGAGTGAAATAGAGCAGGGTGGGGCGGCTAGGTGGTGCAGTGAATAGAGCATTGGCATTGGTGTCAGGAGGGCCTGACTTCAAATTCTTCCTTAGACACTTAACACAAAAACTAGCTGTATGACCTTGGGCAAGTCACTTAACCCCAATTGTCCTACCTTCCTCCCTCCAAAAAGCAAAAAAAAAAAAAAAAAAAAAAAAATTAAATTGAATTAAATTTAAAAAAGAAGAAAAAGAGCAGGGTTTAAATCTTTTCCAAGATGTGTGACCCTAGGCAAGTCATTTAATTTCTGTTTACCTCCATTTTTTCGTCTATGAAATGAGGATAATAATAATGCCCCCCTTCCAGAATTATTGTGAGGATAAAATGAGATATTTTAATGCACTTTGCAAACCTTAGAGCACCACATAAATGTTAATGATAATTATTTTTGTGATGATGGTGATGATAATCTCACTTTTGATATCTATGAGGTCTGTGGTCATGGGTAAGTCCTTTGCTTTCTCTATTGTCCACTTCCTCATTCGTAAAGTGGAGATAATAATACCAGTAGTAAGTATCTCTCAAGGCTTTTTTTGTGGCTCAAATGAGATAACTAGGTTGAAGGCTTCACAAAAAATTCAACATTGTGTCAGTTATAAATCTGTTGTTTTAATGAAATAGAATTTGTCTCCCTATTGTTCTGTAGCAAAATGTTCCCAAAGTAACTTCAAGGGGGTGGCTAGGTGGTGCAGTGAATAGCACCAGCCCTGGAATCAGGAGGACTTGAGTTCAAATGTGACCTCAGACACTTAACACTTATTAGCCCTGTGACCTTGGGCAAGTCACTTAACCCCAATTGCCCTGCCCTCTCCCCTCCAAAAAAAAAAAGTAACTTCAAAATAACTAGGAGATTTGATGAAAATAAAAAAGATGGCCTGAAAGAAGAACATTTATGTAATTAATATCATTTTTAAAAAATACTAAGGGGCAGAATGGTGGTCAGAATGATGGATTTAGAGATCAGGGAAACTTGCCCAATTCCAAGTCAGATGTTTATTAGCTGTTTGACCATAGACAAGTTGCTCAACCCCTGTGAATATCATTTTCTCCATCTGAAAATGGAATAATAACAATACCTTCCTTATAGGGTTGTTGTGAAGATCAAACGCTCCTCAGAACCTAGAGGCACTTGGTAAAACCCTGAGCTTTTTTGAAGCTAGTGTTTATATAGCACTTTAAGGTTTACAAAGTACTTTAAAAGTAGTATCTTATTTAACCCTCACGACAATTTGGAGAGGTGAATGATATTATTATCACTGTTTTGTAGATGAGGAAACTGAGTCAAGTAGAGGTTAAGTGACTTGCTCAGGGTCACACAACCAGTAAGTGTCTAGGTCAATTTGAACTCAGACTTTCCTGAGGTATTAAAATATAAAGTAAAATCAGTGAGTAATGTGAACTTTCATTTTTTCCAGACATATTTTTGTCCACAATATACATATTCAGTGGATAGAATACAAGGCCTGGAGTCAGGGAGACTCATCTTCCTGAGTTCAAATTTAGCCTCATAAACTTTTTAGCTGTGTCACCCTGGAGAAGTCACTTCACCCTGTTTGCCTCAGTTTCCTCATCTGTAAAATGAACTGGAGAAGGAAAGAGCAAACCACTCCAGTATCTCTGCCAAGAAAACCCCAAATGGAGTCATGAGGAGTTGGACACAACTGAAAACAAGTGAACAACCACAAATATACACTACTGTGTTCCTATTACCATGTATGAATGTGTTCATGTATCAGATTGTAATGCATTCAGTGCATCATGGGAGATATCCGGAGGGAAGTTTTTTCATTTTGAGATGGAGTTAACATTTGTTCATTTTTGAGTGTATTACAATGTATTGTAGTTTGCACATGCTTAGTTAAGTTGACTTATAGACTGTATTATTTAATTTTAGCTAAAGTAACCTTCACAAGATAGACAAATGGCTTAAAGAGACTCCTGCAAAGAAAAGTACAGAATGAATATATTATTAATAATATAAATGATCAACAAGAAAATGGCATAGTTGGCACCTCTTTTACCATTCTTTGTTAATCACCTCATGAAATAAAAATGATCTTATTGGATCTGACAAGTACTTGGCTAAAAAAATTAAAAAATTATCAAGAAGATTATTTGAAATTGGTTTTACTCCAATTATAGTTAACAATAAACCTGATTCTATGTATATCATATATGTGTGTGTGTGTGAGTGTGTGTGTACAGCTGTGGGGAGCCAAAGAGGCCTGAGCCAGGACTTCAGATTATTACCTTGATATCAGTAGACCCGAATATCAAAGACCTCTTTGAGAAGTGACTTTTCCTCAACTTAGCTCCTGAGTTCTTTGTTATGGGTTACAATTATAAGGATATCACTTGAGTTCTGAGATCAATAGGCTCTGCCCCAAGATTTTAGTTATTGAGAGCCAAAATATCTGATTCTGCACTCAGGTATCTTTGGGTGGTCAGCTCTAAATGTGATGTCTTTTGAGGATTGCAGCTTTGGCTTTAAAGTTTGCTCTCAATTGTATCCATTTATGACTGTGGCTGCATTAAGAGGTACCTGAGCCCTAGATCAAAGGTCTTACCCTAAAACTTTAGTCTCCTAGATAACAAATTCTTATCAAATTATCTCTTCTGTGCTACTTCCAGGATATAACAGACTAAGGTAATGATAAGAATACTCAAGTCCTATTCCTTTGCCTCATTGCTTTATAAAAACCTTGTCCTGAGGATCAATAAATGGAGTTCATCTTTCTTCCTTGAACTACCCACATGGCCTGGTCATTTCTTATTCACATCTCCGGATCATGCTAAGTGTTGGACACTGAGCAGCCCATGGCATACAGCATGCCCTGAGATCTTAATTAATGTTATTATTAAACTATTAAAGTTAGTAGACATGTAAAGATTAAGCTCTTGTTGCCTAAAAGTATTTACAACTCTCATATCTGCACATTAAAAAAATCTTGAAATGGAATTTTCAAATCTGCTTAAAAATTCTGTAAATGAAGAGTTTCAGTGGATTTTCAATTCATTTGTTAAAAATACAAGCCTGCAACATCTTCCATTAGTTTGCAACGACTGGTTACATTAAAGAAGATGGAAATTTACTAGCCAAATTTCAACTAAAACAATTGGTGAATGGGACTGAAAAACCCAAGCACAACCAGCGATGCACTCTTTCCATTTTGATCTCTGTATCCTGGTGAGTCATTCTTTTTTTAGCTATGACAGTGATTAAAAGCAAGTCTCAATATCAGAAATTAGAACCAGACCTTTGAAATGCTGTATCACAGATTTAAACCAAAATTTTCAGAAATAATGAAGCATTTTAATTATATTGCACTCTCAAAATAATTATTATGAATAATAAAACTGGTTTTGTACCATTGGTATAAATACTATTGAAAACATTTTAATTTCATCTTCATTTCATCCTTTTAAAATGTCTATTTTTGTATATGTTTTATAATATATATATATATATATAGTCACACTGTAGTGCATGCATATAATTTACAAATAGGTGATAATTTTTTTTCACTGATGGAGTATATAATAAAGCTTGACAATTTCTTATACAATAAATACTACTAATTCAGGGGAAGGAAAGATCATTGTGGACTACAGTGTATGGAAAGGCTTTGAGGAAGAAGGGTGACAAGTGATTTTTGGGAAAGATGGGTAAGATTTGCATAGAGAATGGACATTTCAGGCAAGTTTATGAGAAAAAAATGGGTGGAGACAGGAAAAATGCCAGATCTTTTTGTCTGGAGCAGAATATATACATGGGAGAATAGAATATTAGGTTGGATAGGTAATTTACACCCAGGTTGTGGAGTGTTTTGAAGACAGACTGAAGAATTTTGACTTGATGCTATTGGCAACAAGATGGCCCTGAAAGTTGGGCCATGAAACAATGAAAACAACAATTTAGAATGATTAATTGTACAAGAATAGTTTGGAGGATCCTAATACCCTTTGAGATGATTCAAGGGCATTTGTTACCCTTTGGCAGTGTGATATAATGACTACATGTCCACATTTGATAGCAGGAAAACTTGGGTTCAAGTCCTGCTTATGGTATGTATTAGCTGTATGACCATGGACAAGTAAATTCTTCAACCTCTCAGTGATCTCTAGATAATTATCTAAGACACAGAGATGAGTTGTTGATCTGCATTGGTAGAAGTTTACATACTGGGAGTTCTTTACACAGCTGACATCATTCTAAGCCCCCCCTCCAAAACCCCCACAAAACCTAAAGCAGCATTAGTAAAATGTTTTAAGTAACAATGAGAAATTAGGAATACTAAAAAGGATCCCTTCTCTATCTCTTTCTTCATTCCTCTCTTTTCACCTCTACCCTAAATGGTTTTGATAGGTCTTTGAGTACATAGAATACAGAATTACAAACCTTCTGCATTTCAGAAGCACAGTTAGGGTTAATGAGTCTTTCTTCTCTGAACTGAGAAGGTATGAGGAGATAGAATGGGATCTGAAGATATTGTACCTTAGAATAATATTGATAATGTAGAGTGGCAGGAGTAGGTCACTTTCCTCTCTTTCCTTCCCTTCTCCCTCAATCCCCCTAGTTTTGAGACTGCAGATTCTGCCTTATCTCTGTGGTAGGTGAAAAGTAGTCCTGGATCTATGATGATAACAAGGGAAAAGGGAAGTGATTGGAAAGGATTAAAGGAGAGAGAAATTTTAAGTAGCAGCAGGAGAAAGAGAAGTGAATGGCTATTATTTGGTGGTCATTCATTTATACATTAGGGGTATAACCCAAATAAAAATCTGGCTCTCACTGACTGGCCAACAATAGGTCCCAATCCAAGCCTATGGGGTCATTGCTTGGATCCTGATTGCTCGGAGTGAACATGAGTAGCAATTGTTTCTGTTTTGGCCAGAAACTCTGAGGGTCTTCCTTTCCAAGATATATGCATTCACACACAAATATGTATATGTATGTGTATATGTATGTATATTTATTTTGACTAGGTAAAAGAAGTCATTCTTTGCCTCATTTTTTACCTACCCTTAGTCACTAAATGGGCATTGTCTCAGTCAGAGACTTGGGAAAGACCTTAGCTTGAAAAAGCCATGGTCTCCCACTGCATCCAGGTCCATCTCTAGTCATCCTGATCTATATCTTGACACTGGACCCAGATGGCTCCAGAGGAGAGAGTCGGGCTGGTGACTTTGCACAGACCTCCCTCACTTAAATCCAATTCACTTGCAAGTCATGGCACCACCTTCCTGATGTCATGTTCCCCTTCAAGAACAGCAACAAGGCATATATGGAAGCTAAATAGGTTAAAGCTGGGAACAAATTTGAGATTATGAGGGGCAGTGGAAAGAACAGTAGCTTTGGGATCATAGGTTCAAATCTTAGCTTTGCCATTTACAATCTGTGTAACCTTGGGTAAGTAATTAACCTCACTTTCCTTATCTGTAAAATGAGTAAATTGGACCAGATGACTCCCAAGGTGCTTTTTGGCATTATGTCTGTGATACTATGAGTTGCATGCATATATGAATACAGAGGCATTTATGTATGGATTTAGCTTCTATTTGTTCTCCATATATTATGTAGGCTATGATCTAATCATTTCAGAATGTGTTTGTGATCATTCAACTTTTATATAGGAACATGTAGATGTGAATGGATTATATCTTTTATAGTGGATTTTGTATCTTATATAACAAGAAAATTTTTTTTAAAGAAAATGAGTCACTTGTGCCTCCTCAGGGAATAAACAGGTTTGATAAGAGAACAAGTTAAAAAAAGAAATGAAAGGAGAAAAGCCACAAATTTAACTGCAAGGTCTGTGTCATTGTAATTCTTAGGTTTTTTTTATTATTACATGACTCAATTGATAATCTTAGGAACACTAGTTGACTGTGTCAAATATAAAGTCATCCAATTTAACTCTTTTTTTCCTTTATTTTTTCTCTCTGAAATTTCATCCTCTTACTTCAGTAAACAGATTTCTTGTCCTTTCCCTGGGCATTATCCCTCACTCTTACTTTTCATTTGGAAAAGTTGTCAGTCAACAAGAATTTACTGAGCTCTTTCAGGATCTGTAGGAAGAAGCAATTGGGAAGGCCAATTTTCACTTTCCTTAGAATTTCTGGATATTTGATCTCATCTCTGATGATTTTCTTTCCAATGATATAGATTACAATCCACCCATGCCTGCCCATCATGGACATTTCTAATTGATCCCTAGGCTTACGTTCTTAAATTGAAAGGGTCCACACCACATGCTGGGTTTTTTTTTCTTGAATACTTTTAACATTGCAAAAATACTACCAGTAGACCAAGAGTCCTACTTGTTGTTAAACCCTCATCTTTTCCAATCAAATATTTCTCAGATGACATATACAGCCTTGAATAATTTCCAGCTTCCTTGTGCTCACCAAGCTCCTATCATTGTGCCATAGACTCTAATTAATGATGTGTACATTACTTCAATGTACTTTTTCTTTTTTTAATTTCTTATGGTATTCTATCACATTCTATCACATTCACACATCATGATTTGTTCAGCCATTCCTCAATTGGTGGACATCAATTTCCAATTCTTTGCTGCCACAAAAAGAGCCATTATAAATATATTTGTGTACATGGGCCCTTTTCTTCTTTCATTGATCTCTTTGAGGTATAGATCTAGTAGTGGTATTGCTGGGTCAAAGTGTGTGTACAGTTGAATAGCTTTTGAGGCATAGTTCTAAATTGCCTTGAAGAATAGTTGAATTAGTTCACAGCTCCACCAAGAATGTATTATTGTACCTATTTTCTCATATCCCCTCCAGAATTTATCTTCTTTTTTAATCATCTTAGACAATCTGATTAGTTTGTAATGATTGCGTGACAAAGTACCCCAGAATTTTTTAAATTTGAATTTCTCTAGTTATTAGTGATTTAGAGCATTTTCAATACAGCTTTTGATAGCATTGCCCTCTTCCTGAAATCTGCCTGTTTATATTCTTTGACCACTTATTAAATGGGGAATGGCTCTTATTCTCAGAAATTTAACTCAATTCTCTATACATTTGACAAATGAGACCTTTATCGGGGAAACTTACTGAAAAGATCCCAGTTTCTCACTTTTCTCTTAAGTTTAGCTGCATTGGTTTTGTTAGTGCAAAACCTATTTAATTTCATGCAATCAAAACTA
The DNA here is from genome assembly GCA_011680675.1 of Gymnobelideus leadbeateri. Taxonomy (NCBI): domain Eukaryota; kingdom Metazoa; phylum Chordata; class Mammalia; order Diprotodontia; family Petauridae; genus Gymnobelideus; species Gymnobelideus leadbeateri. The sequence continues at coordinate 711,116 of WOXC01004776.1, read as the reverse complement.
TTCATTTTACTTCCTGTGGACCTCTCTCTCTTTTGTTTGGTCGTAAGCTTGAATTTGCTTCTAATATCACTCTTTATGTCTAAATCTTATACTTATTTTGAGCTTATTTTGATATGCAATGTAAGATGTTGATCTATGTCTAGTTTCTACTGACTAATTTCCAGTTTTCCTAAAAGTTTTTTTTAGATGGTGAGTTCTTGTCCCAATAGCTGGGATCTTTGAGTTTATCTAACATTAGGCTACTGTGCTCATTTGCTTCTGGGTATTATGTACTTATTCTGCTCCCCTGATCAGCCTCTTTATTTTTTCCCAATAGACGCTTTATCTCATTTCCCATAGCTGTTGTTCTAAACCTTTTCTGTTCTTAAACCATTGATGCCACCCCTCCCTCATCTACCTTTCTCTCCTAAACTCAGTGGAGTGCCACTTGTCATATCTCATTGAAGAAATTGAGGCCAGACATCCCAATTACCCTCTTTACTTCAGTTTAATTCAAGTTATCTTGGCATCATTGTACCACCCCTGCCTCCCTGGAGGAACCTGTTTATTTCACCACTAAGAGCTTAGGTAAGGTAAGCTTCTGTGAATTGGAAGAAGCCCTAAGACATCAAAATCCCCAAATCCCATTTGCCTTGTTTTAGGACTTGTGTCAAGAGCCACATGGTTGGAAGGGAAAAAAGAGAAGGCAAATAATTTGGAAAAAGAAAACAAGACTGAGGATTGGGAGTCCTGGTATGTTCCTGAGCAGCCATGAGCAGAGAGCTGAACTAGAACAATTTGAAATTATGAGTTACAGTCTACTAATCAAGAGATGCTTGTGCTAAAGCTACAATTGGAGCATGGAAACCCAGAAGATAAATTTCATGCAGAGGGAGTTAGCAGCCCACAGCCAAAGTTAAAGTGTAATAAACCTCTGTACAGGTTACAATCAATCTCCACGCTGGTCAGTGAAGACATGGAGGTGAAGGGGAGTCAGGGAAATGATGGAGGACAATTTTCTCAAATTGTCTTCTCATTCAACAATTTCCTTACTCACTTATAAGTTTCTTTTCTGGATATTTCTTCTCTGTCTACCATCTCAGGATGTCTAAGGGGCTGAATGCAATTTTGCCTGGGGGAAGAGAAAGATTACATTGCTTGATTCATTCCTGTCATTTACATTATTTTATGTTTAGTTAAATGCTTATGCTATTGGACAAGGACTTTGGGACCTGTATTTGGGGAATGCATCAGCTTCCTCCCCTGGGGGCTAGAAGCCACTGAGGACAAACGCCATTTTGTAGTTTTCAGAGGCAGCTCCAGCTCCTGGCCTGCAGAACCGTAGGGAGATCCAGCGATCAGTCTTGGGGGGTAATCGCTCTTGCTTTAACCTCCCTGGATCTGGATTGTGATCTAGGGTGGAAGTCGTGGGTGGGTTTACAGCTTGCCAGAAACGGAAGTTGCCCCCCACACGTTCGGGACGAAAATTCCTCTATCTGGCCTTAAAGCCATAGTGTGGCAACAAGCCCAAAAGTCAAGTAATTAAGTGGCAACATGCCAAGGCAAAGGAAACAGAAAAATGCAACCCTAGACTCCTATTTTGGGGGCATAGAGCGGGAAAAGGACTGTGAGGTCAGAAGTCCTGCTCCAAAAGCCCCAGGGGAAAACATGAGCGGGTTGCAGGCCATAGAGGACCTTAAGAAGGACTTTAAAAATCAAACAAGAGAAGTGGAGGAAAAATTGGAAAGAGAAATGAGAAGGATGCAGGAAAAGTATGAAATGAGGGTCAACAGCCTGACTGAGGAAAACAACACCTTAAAAAATAGACTAACTCAAATGGCAAAGGAGGCCCAAAAGGGCAATGAGGAGAAGAATGCCTTAAAAAGTCGAATTTGCCAGATGGAAAAAGAATCTCAAAAGTTCACTGAGGAGATTCATTCCTTCAGAGTTAGACTGGAGCAAATGGAAGCTAATGACTTTATGAGAAATTAAGATGCTGTTAAGCAGATCCAAACAAATGAAAGATTAGAAGGCAATGTGAAATATCTCATGGGAAAAACCACTGACCTGGAAAATAGATCCAGGAGAGACAATTTAAAAATTATTGGACTACCTGAAAGCCATGACCAAAGAAAGAACCTAGAAATCACCCTTCAAGAAATTCTCAAGGAAAATTGCCCTGATGTTTTAGATCCAGAAGGCAAAATAGAGGTTGAAAGAATCCACCGATCACCTCCTGAAAAAGATCCCAAAAAGAAAATTCCCAGGAATATTATAGCCAGGTTCCAGAATCCCCAGATCAAGGAGAAAATACTCCAAGCAGCCAGGAAGAAACAATTTCAATATTGTGGAAACACAATCAGAATAGCCCAGGACCTGGCAGCTTCTACACTGAGGGATCGAAGGGCATGGAATATGATATTCCAGAGGGCAAAAGAACTGGGAATGAACCCAAGGGTCACCTACCCAGCAAAACTGAGTATTTTGTTTCAGGGGAAAATATGGTCATTCAGTGGAATAGAGGACTTTCAAGCATTCTTGAGGAAAAAACCAGAATTGAATAGAAAATTTGACATCCAGACACAAGAAGCAAGAGATGCCTGAGAAGGTAATCAGGGAAAAGAAATCAAAAGGAACTTATCAAAGTTGAACTATTTACATTCCTATATGGAAAAGCAATAATGGTGACTGATGATATCTTTCTCACTATGAAAATAATGGAAGAAGGGTGTGTGGTCATATGAGTACATATGTGAATGTGTGTGTATATGGTTACAGTTATATATGGATAGAGGGCATAGGTTGAATTTGTTGGGAAGGGAGAATACTCAAGGGATGAAATTATGAGGTGAGAGAGGAAAGTGGCAAGAGGAGATGGGGAGAGACAGGGTAGGGTAAACTATCTCATGTAGAAGAAGCAAGGGGAAGTGGTTGTAAGGGGGGGGAAGAATAGGAAGGCAAAAAGGCAAAACCACGTTCTCGTTGAATTTGGTTCAGGGAGAGAATGACATACATGCTAAATGGGATATCTCAACCTGCAGCAGAATAGGGGGAAGGGGGATGAGAGGAGGGAAGATGGATGGGAGGGCATCCTTGGGGGGAGGGGTGGTTGGAAGTACCCACTATAGAAGAGGGACAGGATCATGTGGGGAATGGACCAGGTGGGGGGTGGGATGAGTGGGAGGGAATTGTAAGCAGCCTTGTACAATATATCTACTATGATAATGTTTTGCATAGCTAGACATGTACAACATATACTGAATTACTTATCTCCCCAGAGGGAATGGGTGACAAAGGAAGAAGGAAATGGATCTGAAAGTCGAGGTCTTAACATTAAATGTTTCAAATATTAAAAAAAAAGTAATTAGGAAGAGCAAAACTTATTTACATTTAAGAAGTATGTTAGACAAGTGGCTTAGAACAACACTACCAAAAGCAAATAGGAAGGGACCCTCTCATCTGTGTGCTTGTGGTATATTGATTTAGTTTTAAATGTAATGTTTTCTATGCTTTGTTTTATTTTTATTTATTTTGTTAAATACTTCCCAAATCCATTTTAATATCATTCTGGCACTTGGGTGGTCGGTGTATTTGATTTAGACATGGTCTATACATAATGAGTTGGAATAAGAATAGGGATTTAAGGACAGGGTTGAACAAAATTAAGCACTGGAATATTGGTATGTCTATGCCTATGCTTCAATCAGGTCTATATACATCTGTGCTTTTTCAAATTTTAACTATATTTCCCTTAATTTCTTAGCATAAGTTTCTAACTCCTAATCTGTCTCATTTGAATTAGGGGAAGGAATTCTTGCAAATCCCCTCAAAAGTCAAGAGGGTAGTTTAATTTTTGGAGGGGTTTTTGTGTTGATTGGTGACCCTAGGAAAGAGAAACCAAAGGAATCCTTTAGATATGGGGTTTTTGGGTTCATCTGAGGAGTGTGTTTCCACTTTCCCAGGGGCATTCCTCTAACACTAAGACTTTTAAAATGAGTTCTCTTTTAAACCTTTCATCATGGCACAGAAATTGATTTGGTATATAAACCATCAATTTTTGGTCTTTTAGTCCTAAAATGTATATGAAACTCTAGGACAAAGGAATCAAACATTTTGACCTTTGCCAGTACTAACACTGAAGAATGATGAGATATCTCCAAAAATGGAATGTGTTACTACCTTGAGTAAAATTGGGGTTCCCTTCATTGTGGGTCTTTGAGCAGATGGTAAGCTCATCATTAGGCATAGTATGGAAGAACTCCTTCTGTGGTCTAGTTTGGACTAAATGGCCTCCGGTGTCACCTTTCCAATCCAGAAAAGTCTGTGATTCTTTGATTGACTTTTTGTGAGAGAGACAGAACCAGAGATGTTCCTGAAGTTCTATTTATTAGTAACAGGATTTTTATGAAGCTCTAATTTTGAACTATGTTTTTCAATGAATCATTCAATGTAACTTTGTGAGTCTGAGCTTTATTATTCTTTTACTTAAGAGGCTACAAAGCAAGACTTTCTTTAGATGGGCTTTTTCTTAGGATTAAGGTAGCTTCGTGATAAATTATGGGAAGTAGTGTGTTTACTATATGCATCTGTTTAATTAAATCTTACATCATCTTAGACAAATTGCTTTCAGCATTGAAGTCCTGGGGAAAATACTGACAAAAAAAGAATTATTTCAAAACTAGGTTTAAATGAGACAAAAGGAAAAATGTGCAAGTTTTCATTATTATGCCATTGTTTTTATTAATGACTTGTTAATTCATTGTTTCTAATTTGCTTTTATTTTAGAGTTATGATAGCTTGACATAATGGTACTTAAGGAAAAATACAGATATGAATAATTCAATAAATAGTAAATTTAAAAAATTGCAAAAATAAATAATAACATGATATTAGTTTTCATTCATCAGGATTTCCTAATTTATGATGGTACTTAGCCTCTGTGAATAGGCACAGTCCTTGGCAGGAAATCAACCTGAGCCAGGTATGCATACAGAAATTCCCAGGATTATATGTACTAAGATTATCATGGTATAGTGACAGTCATAGTTAGCACTTCCTGATTGTAAGCAGAAACAGAAATTCATAGAGAGACAGGTGGTAGGTTGTAGTTACCTTTCATTAACTACACTCAAGCTAAAAGGCTAAGGCAGAGAATGAAATGTGAATGTGACTAGTGTCAGAAAATTTCTCATGCCCCTTAAAGTCTTTGGCTGGAGTGTGTTCACATATTCCCTGTGGATCAGGTTTATGGCTTGAGTCCTTTCTGAGAGATGTGGAGACCAGGGCTGGAACCAAGACTTTCCCCAAGCATTTTATGGAAGGGTCATAGTTATTTTTTAATGGAAACATAATACAAATAATATCAGTAATAATCCCTAAAAATGGTAGTGAAAAAATGGTGAATTCACTTATCTTCAAATCCAACCTCCTGCAAGAGTCTTTCCTGCACCTCCCTTTTCCTCAGTGCCTTCCTTGTGAGATTACATTTATGTATTTATATAAATATATTTACATGTATTTACATAAATATGTGTATATATATGCACATGCATACATACATAATACATAGAGAGAGACTGAGAGGGAAGGAGGGAGAGAGAGAAGGAGGAAAAAAAGAGAGAAAGGCATGAAGGGAGTAAAGGAGGGAGGGAGTGTGGGAGAGAGAGAGAGAGAGAGAGAGAGAGAGAGAGAGAGAGAGAGAGAGAGAACATAGATAGTTATTTGCATGCTGTCTCTCTTGAAGGCAGAGGCCTTTTTGCCTTTGTACTTGGCACATAAAAAGTGCTTAGTAAATTGTTGTTGACTGACTGACATATCCAGAGCATCAATCAATTAATTAACTTTACACAAAATTTTTTCTCAGGAGTTCAGCAGTAGGTTACTGTGGAATGCCTGATTTTGTTTAAAGCAGCATCTCAAGAAAAGTCAGGCTCTTTGAACTCAAATAGAATAATAGCCCTTTCTAGTCCCAAAGCCTCTGCTGAATGAAATCTTTTGGTTTGAAATATTAAATGAACCCTCACCACAAATAGGTAGCTCTGGATTAAACTGAGGATCATCATGGCCTCTAAATTGTATGTATTTTGTGGGGATTATTCCTACCATCTAGCATTACAATTTATAGGATTGTCATTTAAATTAGCTTCAATATAGCATGAATATATTTGATTCATGATGTCTTATTTTGATTGAGATTCCACCCCCCCCCCCCATTTTCTCCCAACTAGGTCATGTAGCTTCTTTATTTGTTTCTTCATCTCCATTGGCTGCATGCATCTGCCAAATAGATTTTCCCAAATGACAAGCCTAACCATATCACTGCTCTCCTCAAGGACCCTCAATGGCTCCCCATAGCTTCCTTGATAAAACACAAAATCTCTTTAACATTTGAAGGCTTTCCAATTGGGCACCAACTTATCTTTCTGAATGATTTTATATTACTCTTCCTCAGACATTCTAAATTCTAGTCATAAAGGCCTTTTTGCTCTTTCTTGTCAATGGCATTCTATCTCCCTCTGACCTTTACACAGACCATCTTTTATATTTGGAAAATGCTGCTTTAATATCTTTAGCTTCCTTGGAGATCCAGCTCAAGGTCTAACATCCTACCTGAGGCCTTTCTTGATTTTTAGTGTCCTCTGTTAAATGACCTTTTATTTATTTTGTATTTAGTTATCTTGGTATGTGTTGTTTTACTCCAATAGAATGTAAGTTCCTTGAGGACAGGTATTGTTTCACTTTTGTCTTCTAATTCTGGTGCTTGGTGTAGTGCCTTCCATGTCAAAGACCTAATAAATGCATGTTCAATGATTGAAGGAGTTGTCAACAACATCAAAGCCTTCCAAATTTTTTAAATCCCTCTGTGAGGTGGGTAGTGCAAATATTAACATTTTAATTTTATACATGAGGATGATGAGATTCTGGGTTTTTGAGTTACTGATGGTCATACATCATCATATTATTTTTACAAGTAATAAATGAGGCAGTACTGGCACTTAGGTCTCTAAGCCCAATGTTCTACCTAAGATAGATTTTGCTGCTTCAATGTAACTATGATATCATAAAGAGAGCATTTTCTTTTAAGGTGAGGATTATAACTTCCCATGTTGTTTGACTCATGAACAAATCTAAAGGTAACCATGCAGAGAACCTTCCATGAAGGGAACTTCCCTTTGGTCCTTTTGATATTGGGTAGCCACTAATAGAACATATAGTCTCTTACCATATGGCCTACACATGACTCTTTTTGTTCAACCAGTCAACAGAGATTTATAAAGCACTTGATATGTACCTGTTAGAGCTCTAGATTTTCAAACAAAGGCTAAAAAACCAAACAAACCAATCATACGTTTCCTTAATGATACCTTTTATGCCTCTTTTGCTTTATAATTTCCTCAGTAGAAATGTGTTATTGTCTACCCATGCCCACCATTAACCCTTCTTCCATTGTTTTTTTAAATTAACCTACAACTGTAATTCTTCCAAGAAATGTGACATTTAATGATTTTCAGTCATATGATATTGCTGGATTTTTAAAATGAGGTAATTGAAAGCACTCAATAAACCATTCTCTTTTTAAATTCTGGCCCCAATTCATTCTCTGTGATAAATGTTTGTCTTCATTTTTACTGACAAACCAATTTTGTGATCCATTCATCCAACTGCATATCATAATCTGGAAAGTAATAATTTTATATCTACTTGGCTTTTCCCTTGTGTATTGTAAGATCAAATTTTTATGAGAATAATCTATAAACCAATCAAGGGCATCCTTGATAAAAGTTCAAGAGAAAAACAGTAAGGTTTTCACAGATGATATTGTACAATAGAGATATATTAAAAGGGCCTGGAATATGATATTCCAGAGGTCAAAGGAGTTGGGATTAAAACCAAGAATTACCTACCCAGCAAAACTGAGTATCATGTTTCAGGGGAAAATAGGGTCATTTAGTGGAATAGAGGACTTTCAAGCATTCTTGTTGAAAAAACCAGCGTTGAATAGAAAATTTGACATTCAGACACAAGAAGCAAGAGATGCTTGAGAAGGTAAACAGGGAAAAGAAATCATAAGGAATTATCAAAGTTGAACTATTTACAATCCTACATGGAAAAACAATAATTATAACTGATGAATCATTTCTTAGTATGAAAATAGTTGAAGGGAATAGAAATACATATATATGTATATATATATATAATCTATATCGGAGGGTATATGGGTGTATGAATACATATGTGAATGTGTGTATATATGTTTACAGGTATTCATAGATATAGGGCATAGGACCAATCTAATGGGAAGGGATGATACTTAAAAGGTTAAATTAAGAGGTGAGAGAGGAATATAATGAGAGGAGGTGGGGAGAGACAGAAACTATCTGTAATAAACTATCTCAGAGAAGAGGCAAGGAAAAATGGTTACAATGGAGGGCAAGAATAGGAAGGCAAAAGGGAATGGGTCAACCTTATTCTCATTGAATTTGGCTCAGGGAGGGAATGACATACACACTAAATAGGATATCTCATCCTACAGGAGAGTAGGGGGGAAGGGGATGAGATGGGGGATGATGGAAAGGAGGGCAGGCTGGAGGGGAGGGAAGTTGGAAGCACCCACTTTTGAAAAGGGACAGGATCAAAGTAGAGAATAGAACAAGTGGGAGGTGGGATTAGGAGGGAGGGAAATATAATCAGTCTTTTACAATATATCTACTATGCTAATGTTTTGCATTAGCTACACATGTACAACCTATATTGAATTGCTTATCTTCCCAGTAAGGGTGGGTGATAAGGAAGGAAGGGAATGAATCTGGAATTCAAAGTTTTAAAACCAAATGTTTAAAAATATATGTATATATATAGTTATTAATACTATTTTACATATGATTGGGAAATAAGATATAAAGGCACTGGGGCATGGAGATCCACCATGCCCTACTGGAAAAGTTGAAGGCGGTAAGGGGGAAGATAAGGGAGAAAGCAGATTGGAGGAGGGGATATCCTGTGGGACTGCTATTTGGGGGATGTGGGTAGGGGACAAACGGGGAGAAAATTTGTAACTCAAAATCTGGCTGAAATGAATGATGTAAACCAGCACTTGAAAAAAAAAAGCATTAAAAAACAAACAAACAAACAAAAAGAAAGATGATGGTGGTGAAGTCTAGAACCAGAGAACAGTTGGGAGGAAACTTTCTCAGAGGTACATTATAATATTCCTCGGCTATTATCTAAAGTCAAGCATGAGGTGATAAGGTCTTGTTCTATGGTGACAGCAGTATACGTGGAAAGAAAGGAATGTTTCCAAAACCCTGATGACAAAAAACATCTTCAGGACCTGGTGATTGAACAGGTAGGGAGCATAGGAAGTAGAGGAGAAGTTAAATATAACTTTGGGGTTTCAAGTGCTAATGACTCGGAAGAGTGATGACACTGTACCATCCTTTGAAATAAAGAAGTCAGAAGAGGGGAAGCAATTTTTCAGAGAAGATAGATGATGAATTTTGTTGCAAGCATGCTGAGTTTGAAATGACTAGTATGGATTTTCCAGTGGAAATTTCCAACAAGCAGGTAGATATTGGAGCCTGGATCTCAGAAAACAGGTCAGGGTAGCAATAGAATTTTGGCTGTTGCCAGCACATGGGTGATAGTTGAAGTCATAAGAGGACATCTGTTCTCCAGGGGAGGAAATATAAGTAAAGAAAGAGAAGAATAAATAGTCAAGGATTGAGTTTTAGAGGGGAAAAAGGAACTAATGAAGAACAGAGATGTGGAATGTTGTAGAGAGAAATCAAGGGTGGTCCTGGTGGAATATCTATATTAAAGGCTAGTAAATACTTCGGGTAAAATATATGTGTGTACGTATATGTGTATATCTATATATCTACCTATATATATGTATCTACCTATACATATATGTATATATGTGTATGTATATCTATCTAAAGATTTAACCTAATATTTTACAATAAAAGTTATTTTTAGGAGTGAGGAATTGCAAGTTTGAGACCTACTTCTAACACTATTTAGCTGTGTGACTTCAGGATATGCCAATTAACTTATCTGAGCCTCATTTTCCCCATCTGTAAAATGGACATGAGGGGGAGCATAGCATAGTGGATAGTGATCTAGTCTTGGAGTCAATCTTTGACATATACTTTCGTTGTGACTCTGGGCAAGTCATTTATCTCCCAGTACAACTATGTTAGAATGTAAGCTGCAGAGCACTGGCCAATTTACTTTGGTAGAAGGAATCTCTTCACTGGAAGCTCACCTCGCTGATGAAATCCTAGGTCCAGTTGAAAAAGAGGGGAGGTAATATTTACTTACACATTTTGTAAACCTTAGCTATATTAATAATATTAATAATATTGATGCAGCACTTTAAGACTTCCAAAGCACTTTACATAATCTTATCTCATGTTATCCTCACAACAATCCTGGGGAGTTTGTGTTATTATTATTGTCATCTCCATTTTATAGATGAGGAAACTGAGGCAAACAGAGGTTAAGTGGCTCACACAGCTAATAAGTGTCTAAAGCAAAATTTGAAATTGATTCTTGATTCCTCGTCCAACACTCTAACCAATGTGCTACCTAGCTGCCTCTACATGAACTGTGAATCATTGTGGTTAGTATTATCTCATACAACCTTTAGGGCTAATAAGGTCATCAATGCTAAGAAGAGATATACCTTTTGGGGCAGCTAGGTGGTGCAGTGAATAGAACAATGGTCCTGGAGTCAGGAGGACCTGAGTTCAAATGTGACCTCAGACTCTTAACACAAAACTAGGCATGTGACCTTGAGCAAGTCACTTCACCACAATTGCCCTACCTTCCCCCCTCCAAAAAGCAAAAATCTTTTTTTTTTTGTTTGTTTGGTTTTTTTTGTTTTTTTTTTAAACAAATGCTTTATTAACTTCTGTTTTACATCATTCATTTCCGCCAGATTTTGAGTTACAATCATTTTCCCCCCATTATTCCCCTACCCAACCTCCCTGAATAGCAGTCCCACAAGATATCGCTTCCTCCAATCTGCTCTCTCCCATACCTTCTCCCATACCCCCATCGACTTTTCCATTAGAGGAAGATGAATCTTTGTGTCCCAATGCCTGCACATCTTATCTCCCAATTATAGGCAAAAGAGTATTAATAATAGTATTTATATATATTTGAAACATTTAATGTTACAACCTCGAATTTCAGATCCATTTCCTTCCTCCCTTGTCACCCATTCCCTCTTGGGAGATAAGTAATTCAGTATATGTTGTACATGTCTAGCTATGCAAAACATTATCATAGTAGATATATTGTACAAGGCTGCTTATAATTCCCTCCCACTCATCCCACCCCCCACCTGGTCCATTCCCTACATGATCCTGTCCCTCTTCTATAGTGGGTACTTCCAACCTCCCCTCACCCCAAGGATGCCCTCCCATCCATCATCCCTCCTCTCATCCCCCTTCCCCCTATCCTGCTGCAGGTTGAGATATCCCATTTAGTATGTATGTCATTTTCTCCCTGAACCAAATTCAATGTGAATGTGGTTTTGCCTTTTTAGCCTTCCTTATTCTCCCCCTCCTTTGCAACCACTTCCCCTTGCTTCTTCTACATGAGATAGTTTACCCTACCCTGTCTCTCCCCATCTCCTCTTGCCACTTTCCTCTCTCACCTCATAATTTCATCCCTTGAGTATTCTCCCTTCCCAACAAATTCAACCTATGCCCTCTATCCATATATAACTGTAACCATATACACACACATTCACATATGTATTCATATGACCACACCCCTTCTTCCATTATTTTCATAGTGAGAAAGATATCATCAGTCACAGTTATTGCTTTTCCATATAGGAATGTAAATAGTTCAACTTTGATAAGTTCCTTTTGATTTCTTTTCCCTGATTACCTTCTCAGGCATCTCTTGCTTCTTGTGTCTGGATATCAAATTTTCTATTCAATTCTGGTTTTTTCCTCAAGAATGCTTGAAAGTCCTCTATTCCACTGAATGACCATATTTTCCCCTGAAACAAAATACTCAGTTTTGCTGGGTAGGTGACCCTTGGGTTCATTCCCAGTTCTTTTGCCCTCTGGAATATCATATTCCATGCCCTTCGATCCCTCAGTGTAGAAGCTGCCAGGTCCTGGGCTATTCTGATTGTGTTTCCACAATATTGAAATTGTTTCTTCCTGGCTGCTTGTAGTATTTTCTCCTTGATCTGGGGATTCTGGAACCTGGCTATAATATTTCTGGGAGTTTTCTTTTTGGGATCTTTTTCAGGAGGTGATCGGTGGATTCTTTCAACCTCTATTTTGCCCTCTGGATCTAAAACATCAGGGCAGTTTTCCTTGAGAATTTCTTGAAGGGTGATTTCTAGGTTCTTTCCTTGATCATGGCTTTCAGGTAGTCCAATAATTTTTAAATTGTCTCTCCTGGATCTATTCTCCAGGTCAGTGGTTTTTCCCATGAGATATTTCACATTGCCTTCTAATCTTTCATTTGTTTGGATCTGCTTAAAAGCATCTTGATTTCTCATAAAGTCATTAGCTTCCATTTGCTCCAGTCTAACTCTGAAGGAATGAATCTCCTCAGTGAACTTTTGAGATTCTTTTTCCATCTGGCAAATTCGACTTTTTAAGGCATTCTTCTCCTCATTGCCCTTTTGGGCCTCCTTTGCCATTTGAGCTAGTCTATTTTTTAAGGTGTTGTTTTCCTCAGTCAGGCTGTTGACCCTCATTTCATACTTTTCCTGCATCCTTCTCATTTCTCTTTCCAATTTTTCCTCCACTTCTCTTATTTGATTTTTAAAGTCCTTCTTAAGGTCCTCTATGGCCTGCATCCCGCTCATGTTTTCCCCTGGGGCTTTTGGAGCAGGACTTCTGACGTCACAGTCCTTTTCCCACTCTATGCCCCCAATATAGGAGTCTAGGGTTGCATTTTTCTGTTTCCTTTGCCTTGGCATGTTGCCACTTAATTGCTTGACTTTTGGGCTTGTTGCCACACTATGGCTTTAAGGCCAACTAGAGGAATTTTCGTCCCGAACGTGTGGGGGGCAACTTCCGTTTCTGGTAAGCTGTAAACCCACCCACAACTTCCACCCTAGATCACAATCCAGATCCAGGGAGGTTAAAGCAAGAGCGATTACCCCCCAAGACTGATCGCTGGATCTCCCCACGATTTGTAGGGTGGGAGCCGGAAATGCCTATGAAAAATACAAAATGGTGTGTCTCCTCAGCGGCTTCTAGCCCCCAGGGGAGGGAGCTGACACATTCCCCAAATACAGGTCTCAAAGTCCATAGGACACTAACCTCTTATTTTGTCCTAGGCATGTCTATGTTGATAATTCTGGAGTTGCCACAGCTCCTGGTGTTCTGGGGTTCCTCCAGCTGGCTGCTGGCCCTGCCGCCCTGGGGCTAAAACCTCGGCTCACGGGGACCTGGGTTCGGCTCGGCTGGGCTCCTGCGCTCTGCGCTCTGCGCTCTGCTTGCCAGCTCCCAGACCGCTGCGCTGGTCCTTCCTGCAGGGTTTCTGGGCTGTCCTCAGCGGGAGGTTAGCTTCTCTGTGTCGTTCTGTGGGTGCTGGGGCTCCAGAAGTTTTTCAGAGTCCTTTTTTACATAGTTTGTGGGGAATCTGGGGGCAGAGAGGCTTGGACGAGCTGTTTCTACTCTGCCATCTTGGCTCCGCCCCAAAAAGAAAAAATCTTAAAAAAAGATACACCTTTCATTTGAGTCCCTTAATATATTTTATAACTTCTTCATGAGTAGTTTTATAATGTCTTTGATTTAATGGCAATTTAGGTAGATACAGAGCATCTTGTTCTAGTGAATATGATTTAATATAAGAGAAATGCTATATCTGAGAAGCCTTTGGGCAATTAGTTACTAACCATGATTGATCCCTGGAGGGATAATTTGCTCCATGAGAAAAAAGATTTTTCCCAATTGGTGGTCAGAATCTCTCAGGAGTAGATGGTCTAATTATCTTGACACTTATTAAGATAAAGAGGTTTTTTAAAATAAAAATCTTTAAAGCCAGCAATTCACGGTTCATTTAATTTTCATCCTAGTGACCAGTTAATTTATATGTTAAACTGAAAAGTAACTATGGGGTAACATCGGGTACATGATATTTTATAATTTTAGTTCATGTCCTATGGAAAGAAAACTCATTAAAGTCTTCTACCTGTACATACTTGCTCAAGGGAGATACATTCAATTCAATAAACAATTATTAAGTACCTACTATGTACCAGGCACTGTGCTAAATGCTTGGTTAGCAGTGGGGTGTGCATACTAGGTGATGAATAAAATATCTTATTCCATGGAGCTGAAACCACGCAAAACTGCAGATGGGGGCTGGAGTGAGCTGGAAGTCCAGTTTCTGCCCTCTTTGAAGGAAAGTTTTGGGAGAGATTTAGTACTCCATGCTCCAGACCTACAATCAGAGGTGAGAAGAGGCTAAGGAAAGTGTTATCCAAGGCTAGAGTTAGTAGCATGGTAATGGAATGAGGGTGGCTGAGTGGTGCAGTGGATAGAGGGCGAGGGCTGCAATAAAGAAGGCTTCTTCCTGGTTCAAATCTGGCCTCAGTCACTTACTAGCTATGTGACCCTGTGCAAGTCTATTCTCTGTTTGCCTCAGTTCTCTCATCTGTACAAAAAAAATGAGCTGGAAAGGAAAATGGCAAACCACTCCAGTATCTTTGTCAAGAAAGCCCCAAATTGGGTCATGAAGAGTCCAACATGACTGAAAAAAATGACTGAACGAACATCTGGTGAGATTAGAAATGATCAGTTTATCCTGGTAGGGGCAGACCCTCAGATGGACAGTAGTGATATATAGCTTAAGTTTCAGTCCCTGCCTTCAAGGAGTTTATAGTTTGATAGGGGCATTAGACACAAATATAAGAAAAAGGATATCCAATGTACATGCTGAGTGCATTAGAGAGTTTAAAAAAATGAAGTGCTATGTGAAGGTTGAGGTAAAAAGTAATTCAGGACTTTGCATTTCCCTTTCCGTTGTGATCTCTCATTCTGCCTGGTAGCATAGATATTTGTGCAGGTGTCTTTCACCCTATTTGTTCACAAGCTTCTTGACAACATGCTTGTGCTATATCTCTGTTTCCCTAACAACTAGTACAATGACTTGCACATAGTAGGAGCTAATAAATTCCTTGAGGGCAGGAACTATCTTCAGTTTTTTCTTTCTTTAATTATCACCTAATACAATAATTTTTACTTCAGTAGGCAATCACTAAATGCTTATGGAAGAGAATAGAATAAATAAATGTTTGTTGAACTGAAGTGATGACATGGAGGGGTGGGGAAGGGATAGCAGCTAAAAAGAAGACAATACCAAAGTTGGAAGATGAATTGTAATTTTTATTGAAATTCTTGGAGGCAGCCATACTGTAGAGAACAGAGGGCTGGCTTTAGAGCCAGGAAGACATTTGTTCAAATTCAGTCTTTGGCACTATAGCAGCAAGCACCCTAGCATACCCAGGATGGCTGCTAGCACAGGTTCTTAGATCTGCTTTTCTAAAGGAAACAACTCAAAATGGGTTAACAATTTTACTTTAATCAATCAAACGTATATTATTTACCTAGTTCAGGGGAAAAAAGTCAGTACCCTGAACTTCAGAGAATACAAACAGAAGTTATGACAGAAAATAACACAATTTAGCAGACAGGGCTTCTAGCTATCTGACCATTACATCCATACCTAGTTAGTTACCAGAGAGGGAAGCACCAATATCTGGGTTTTCAAAGCCAGGGGGCTCAATGGCTACCCAGAGTCTCATCTGGCCAAATCACACATCTCTTCCCAAAGTGAGGCCCAAAGCAAAACCTCACATCAGGTTATATATAGCCTTCTCCTGGCTCAGAGAATGTCACAACCCTCTTGACCCATTGCCTAATCACAGTAACAAGGTGTGGGCATTCCTGAAAAAGCAAGATTCCTGCCACAAGTTCCATGTGACCATATTCAGCCTATTAGGGAGCAGAGTACATTTTCAAATCAGGGAAGTTTCTCAGATTCACTTAAGCCTATCAAGGGGCCAAGGGCAGGGAAGATCCTCTGATTCCCTTTACAGACACATGCTGGCTGTGTGACCCTAGGCAGATCACTTAACTTTCTAGTACTTTAGTCAACTCTCTAAGACTTCATGAGTTGAAGAGGTGTTAATCTTTTGTTGACAGAGGGAGTTTCTTTACCTGGGAGTTCCTAACACCAGTGAAATCATAAATACAGTTCCTACTACTGGCCACACTTTTTCTTTTGCTTACATTTGTTCTGATTTTGCTTGGGCCCAACATAATTTCTTTGAGTATCAGTTCTGTGAAAAAATTCCCATTTCAGCTTTATTGTTAATTCACAATACCTTTAGTCATGACTCCCCTAAATCCCTCTTTTCTGTTTCTATTTGTTCTGTGTTTCTTTTCCCCACTCTGTTCTTTGAGATTGTCTGAAACCATGGAATTAAAAAGCTCTTGCTTCTTAATTCCCCCACTATAGGGTATGTTTTCACTGTTTCTCTTATAAGAGAAAGAAGAATATAAAAAAAAATATTTATCTCTGACTTTAATCTTTTATTCTTTCATTTCCTGCCAAAAATTTTTTTCAGGTGAATACACACACACACACACACACACACACACACACACACACACACACACACACACATTTTGGTCTCAGATGCATGCCACGTTCTAAGAGACTAGATCTCTTTTCTTCCTGTGATTCAGTGCACTTTCCCTGGTTGCTGTCTTTCAGACCTTTCCAAGTGGAGCTTTTCATTACATATCTTAGCTATCTAGCTTTGCATGTTGATGTGAAAGGCCCATGGCTTATGTATATTTGAAATGATGAGTCCTTTGCAATGACTATCAACAATGGATTCGTGCCTTAGCAGCCTTCAAACTACCTACTTTGGTAAGAGCATGAGTCCCCTTTATCACTATGTTAGGGTATAGCTTGTAAAGGGGACTTGTCTACAGGTAATAGAAATAATTTCTCTTTCTGAGTGGATTTACATTCATGTAAATAATGACTCTGTTTTCATAGATCACATTTCTCTAGAGGTCCTTAGTACTTTTCAGTTTTGAGTGCTAGGGAATTACTGAAAAAAATCCCAGTGACTGAATTATATTGTAAAGCACTTGAGTTGTTATAGAACTATAGCTCTCTGGAATTGAATAGTTCATCTTCAGGATACCTTAAATATACATCAAACCAGCGCTCCAAAAACTCATTGTTGGAACCAGGTCTTTGAGGAAGTAGCATCATTATTGGGTAAGTTCCAGTAATCAGTTGGCTAGATTCTCAGTGTAAGATTTATAGAGAGACATGGACCAGAAATGTTACAGGATGATACAGTGTTGTAGGTTATGATCTGTCTTGGAGGAGGGAGTACTTACACTAACGAGCTCATATATGAAGCATTTAAGTAACAAAACAGCACCTGCTGAATCTTTCAGCATCAAGTTTTCATTTAGAAGAAATTAGGAGAGGATGAAATGGTTATCTAGTTGTTTGTCTCTCCAAAGACTTACCTTTGATGTTTATACATATTTGTTTTCATGTTTTCTTACCCATTAATTAGGCTATGAGTTCTTTGAGGGGAGGGAATAGGAGAGGAAAGAGTCAAGAATATCCCCCAGCAGATGACCATGAGATATTGAGTGAATGGTAGTACCACAAATAGAAATATTGAAGTCAGAAATTGGAGCATATCTAAGGGGAAAGAGAATGAGCTTAATTTTGGACACCCTGAGTTTGATATGCTAATGGTACATTGAGATAGCTACAGGCTGTTACAGGTGTAGGTGTGGAACTTAGAAGAGAGATCAGGATTGGAAGTGCAGATTTGGGAATCATCTGTAGAAAGGTGGTTGCTGAATTATACAAAGAAATAAGATTACCAAGTCGAAAGGGAAAAGAAAAAAAAAGACACTTAATGATAGCTCTTGGGAAACCATGTACATTCAGAAGTCAGGTTATGTCACCAGTGAAAGTGCCATAATAGGAAGATCAATGGACTGTGGTTTCTAAAGTCATCTGACTTTTCTAATTACCAAGTCATGTCCATTTCATCTATGTAACATCTTTTGCATTCACCCTTCCTTCTCTATTTCCACTGCCTCTTTCCTAGTACTGGTACCTTTTATTACCTGCTTGGATTATTTCAGTAGATTCTGTATAGGTCTTCCTAACTCTATTCTTTCTTGGCTTTCAACCAGCCTTCAAACGAATACCAGAATTACTTTTCTTGCTCAGATATCTGTCTATATTCATCTTGTGCTCAGTTCGGTAAAGTTCAGATTCCTTTGTCTGGCATTCAAGGTCTTTCACAATTTGTTACCATCTGTCTTTCCATTCTTATCTCAAATCACTCCCCTCCATGCACTTTAACATTTCAAACTGTTGCCTCTACTTTCTTAGTACTTTCGGCATATCTCTACCTCTATACTTTTACTATTTCCTTTGTCTGGAATATTCTCCCTCTCTAACATGGAAGACTTGTTGAACTCTTACCCATCCTTTCACGCCCATTTCAAGTGCCATTTCCTTCAGGAAACCTTCCTTGATTCTTTTTGTCAGTATCTACTTTTCCATTCAAAACTTACATAGCACTTTGTTTTGTACTCTTCTAATAAGCTTATCAGGCAATGCCATCTCTCAGAGCTCATTCAATTCATCCTCCTACTAGACTTTAAGATATGTGAAGGGAGGGACCACATTTTGTTAGGATGTAAATTCTGCTAGAGTTGAGATTGTTTTGTTCTTTGTTCTGTAACCTCTGTACCTAGCACAATGCCTAACAGTCAGTAGGAGCTTGATAGATGATGATTAACTGATTTTCAGGCAGAAAAAGGGACAAGGATGCAAAGATTCTAAGTTCCTTAATGGTAGGGAAGGCACTTTCTCTATGCCCAAGGGAACCCGTCTATGTTGGCCCTTATAGTTGTACTTAGAAAGTATTTGGAATACCATCCATGTTGATACTGTTATCAATCTGTGTTAATATTCACAACACTTGGGATAAATCATTATCTACACTCAATATATCTTTGAAGGAAGATGGATTATATTATGCTAGTGATCAAATGAAAATGAAACCAGTAGCCAACATAACTACTGGGCTGAAAAAAATTCCATAATCTGTTTATATGGAATTCAGAATATGGAAATGTATTCTTGAATTCAAGTCCCTGACTTAATTTTAATTCTAAAATTGACGGCTTCTGGGAGGTGATTTTGGAATGTTTTCAAAACCTCGATATAGTTGAGTGACTACCATTATTACAGCTGAGAATTTAGATTCTTTTTTTTTTCTTGAACAAAATTCAATCAGCTGGAAAACTAGTCACTCACAAGAACCAAATGTTGCCACAGTGAGAATAAAAAAGAACAGACCATTTATATCTGGACCAGAGAAATATTTAGATAATCTTGGTTGGATAAAAGCTGACTTGACATTTTAGGGGCAGCAAATTTTCCAACATTGTGCTTCCAGATGTTTCAGTCTGAAAAATGAGTCAAGTCTGGCTCTGAACATTGGATGAGGGTGGAGAACACACTTGAGTAGTTTTTACATATTCATAATGGTAGCTGCCAGATTGCTATCTCTCTGGCCCAGCACTGCCTCCTTTTTTCCCCTAGCATTTGTTTTGAGCAGCATAACAAGACCATGTAATCTAAGCTTGGACCATGTCTAGGAGTGTTTAAATTATGTCGCCTTCTCTTGCCACCACCATCAAAGAAGTGGGAAGTAGTAAGTGCCTGTTACTGGAACAGTTACCTCATTTTCTGATTGATTATTGTCTAATCCTGGAAGGTTAAGTTGTACTGATCTATATGAATAGACCTGACTTTGTATTTGAAATAGCAAGAGTAAATACCCTGGGACAGCTTCTCATGGTGTCCATTGCAGGATGTATTGGGAATTCTCTGCTGACACCTGCTATTCCTCCTCTGGGGGAATCCTTCTTGCTCTTTCACTTTCATAAATAGTTGCTGGGCTTATTTTACTGAAAGTGGTGTTGGTTGTCTTTTTCTCTAGCATTCTCTTCCTTCTCCCTCAAGAGTGCCCTGTACTCTCATGCCACACCCAACTCTTTAAGCCACTTTAGGTAGGAAGCACCCTGCTGTAGGGAGAGGTATACTGTATTTGAAACAAGAAGACTTGAGTTTGAATCTTGGCTCTGCCACTAATACCCATCAGCCTTATGTGATTCATTCAACCTTTCTGGGACTCAGTTGCCTCATCCGTAACATGAAGTGTGGGGTTTGATTTAGAGTAATCAGTCACAAAGCATTGATCAAGCACCTACTATGTGCCAAGTCCTATGGACATGAATACAAAAATGAGATAGTCCTTACCTCAAAGGTCGTATAATAGATTCTAGTTGATTTCTTTTCTTTTTCCAAATCTAAATCTAAATCCAAGATCTCTATGCTCTGGGCCTGAGGCTCCCTCTACCTCTGCAAATTATCCCCATTCCTTTATAGACTAAACTTTACAATCTGATAAACAATTCTTACTAAGGCATTATTGGATGTTAATGAATGTGATTCCTAGGTGGGATTTTTGCATTTTAAAATGAGCCTTGCTGGCATTTTCATATTCTCTTACAACATACACAAACATATATTTGTATATAAAATCTTTACCTACTATATATGTATACATTTATATCTAAATATATACACACTTAATTGTAGCCTTTGGGGGGCTGGAGGAAGGGGGAAAAAAGAACAAAGTAAAAAGTGCATAGCAGAGAACTTACAAGGAAGCAAAGAGAAGATGGACAGCTCTTAACACAATGTATAGTATTTATCAAACAGGCTTTCTTGAATGAAAATTTGTCTCTACATATTTTGAGTCCTCTGCTATGTATATGACCTGCTTATAAAATTTTCTTACTTTGTATTTAAGTTTATGATATATATATATATATATATATATATATATATATATATATATATTTCTTTTTCTTTTCTCTATTCTGTATTTGAGTTCTGGTGTTTGAGTCTAAAATAATAATTTAAAAAACCCTCCTACTTCACAAGATAGAGGTGTTAATAAGTTATATATATGGCTTATTATTTATACATTACTTACATGACAATATATAATGATAAAAGTAAAATATAAAGAATGGTTATTTATATATTACTTGAGCAGCTCAGTGGCACAATGGATAGAGTTCCAGACCTGGAATCAGGAAGACTCATCTTCCTGAGTTCAAATTTGGCCTCAGACATTTACTAACTGTGTGATCCTGGGCAAGTCACTTAACTCTATTTGCCTCAGTTTCCTCATCTATAAAATGAACTGGAGAAGAAAATGGCAAACCTCTCCAGTATCTTTGCCAAGAAAACACCAAAATGGGGTCAGGAGGAGGTGGACACTACTGAAATGACTGAACAACAACCTAACACTCATACTATTATACAAACATTTAATATAATAATATAACATGATCATCTAAGTTATATCATGTAATATAATTTGATAATATTTTATTTATATATTTTCTATAATAATTTAATTTACTTTTAAAATGATACAAAATATTATTTATTTAAAAGTTTACTATCATGCATTTTATAATACAAAATATAAATTTATATAATATAAAATATATACTTAAAATATACAAATATATTTATAAATAAATGTCTGTTATATAATAGTATATATAAATAGTATAAATAATAATTATTTATATATTCCATAAGTATATAAAATAACAAAAGTAACATAAATAGTAGCAATAATATATATGTTGCTTACTAAAACCTCACCTTATGGGGTAGTTGAAGTTTTTATATATAGATATATGTGTATGTGTGTATATGTGAGTCTTTGTATATTTTGTAAGAGATAGAAAAATGCCAGCAAGGCTCATTTTAAAATTCATTCTACCTAGGAATCACACTCATTAATATCCAATAATATCATAGCAAGAATTGTTTATCAGATTGTAAAGTCTGGCCATAAAGGAACAGGGATAATACATGTAGATAGGTGGAACTGGACTAGAGTATAAAGATAGTGGATTTAGAGTTGGAAGAAGAAAAGAAGTATATAGGATTAAATGACAGTCAGTGTTTGTCAGAGGCAGGGCTTGATTGGGGTCTTCTTGGTATCTCTTCCCCCTTTACCACATTGCCTCTCACGCAGATATTAAATGCCATACCTGGAACTTGATAACTTTTTTTTTAGTTCAAATTAGAGTTCATTCTCATATACAATGCTCTCTTCTGGGACATAATGCTTCTAAGAATAATACTAGAAAAGAGCTCAGACAGGAAAAAAAAAAGAAAATTCAATTGTAATCTTCATTAAAAGAGTCAGGACACTTTTCATCCCATTATACTCAGATCATGTTTGGAATACAAATTTTATTCTGGGTGCCAAATTTTAGGAAGGGTGTTGTAAGCTGAAGTATATCAAGAAAACAGCCAAGATGGTTTGGACAGAGATGTGGCTATATGATGATCATTTGAAGGAACTGGGATTTGGAGAAGAGACAATTTAGGAAGATGTAATATCCCTTTTCAAGTATATAAGGCACTGCCCTATAAAATAAGAAGTAAGCTTGTTCTAATTGGTCCCATAGAGTAGAATTTGAAGCAACGTGAAACAGTTGCAGAGAGAGATAGATTTTGTCTTACAATAAGGAAAAATGACCTAATAGAGCTGTCTAGAAGTGGGATGAATTGCTTTTGGAGGTCATAAATTTACCATGATTGTAGGTCTTCAGGCAAAAGTCAGATAACCACTTAGTTGTCTAGCATGTTGTGGGCATGGGTGGGAGGTAGAAAGAATCCCTTCTTAGATATACTTGGATTAAGTGATTTTTAAGATCCTTTCCAACTTTGAAATTCCATGATTAAGTGATTTTACTATTATGCATCTTGAAGAAAATTTGAGACAATTGAGGGAGATATTTTTGGGGAAAGAAATCCTTTCTTTTGGAGGGGGGAGGTCAGGGCAATTGGGGGTTAAGTGACTTGCTCAAGGTCACATGGCTAGTAAGTATTAAGTTTCTGAGGTCAGATTTGAACTCAGGTCCTCCTGACTCCAGGGTCAGTGCTCTATTCACTGTGCCACCTAGCCACCCTGGAAGGAAACCCTTTTGAGTCACTCACATCTTATATCTTATATCAGAGTGTCCATGGAATACTTAGGAGCATGTCCAGCCCTGTTTACCATGCATCTTTAGTAATTGGCATGGAATTTAGAAGTCTAGTAGATTAGATCATATGAAACTTGGAGAAGAAAGATCCAAATCCTTCATTCATTTATTCATATTTTTATTGAGAACCTATAATGTTCTTGGGCTAGATCTCTAAAGTTTAGTTTTGAATCTGAAATTTTGTGATTCTATGATTCTACATAGAAGGTTCTATAAGGATACAAAATTGTACAAATGAAGTATAAGCTCCTTTCCTTGAGGAGTTTGCAATCTTGTAAAGAAAATAGCAACAATACAAAAGCAGTTATGTAATTAGTGACAAAATGAATGTTCTACGTCCAATGTGGTGGGGAAAGTGCTGGATTTGGAGTCAGAACTTGAGTTCAAATCTTGGCTCTCTCACTTAATAGATCTAATATCTCACTTAATTTGATGTTCGGCAAATTACTTCCCATTTGTGGTCTTTAGTTTCCTCATCTATAAAATGAAGCATATTAAGTCCCTTCCATTTCTAAATAGAAGGTCCTATGATACTATGAAAATATTTCAGAGAAAATACTTCTGATTTGTATAGTCAGGGAAGGCATCAAGGAGGAAATTGCATTTAAGTTGGAGAATAGGTAGGATTTTTTTTTTTTTTGGAGGGCAATTGGGGTTAAGTAACTTGCCCAAGGTCACATGGCTAGGTTTTTGTTTCTGTGTGCATTAAGTGTCTGAGGTCGGATCCGAACTCAGGTCCTTCTGACTCCAGGGCCGACACTCTACTCACTGCGCCACCTAGCCACCCCGAATAGGTAGGATTTTAATAGGTGGAGCTGTCCTCTATATTTTGGTAGAGAGCATGCAGAGGGAGAAAAATACAAGAGATATATGAAGAAGTAGTTGAGTTCACTCCAAATGTAGAGTTAGTTTAAGGGGAACAATGAATGTTAGGATTGGAAAAGGAAATTTGGAGAAGATTGTGATGGATTTCAATGCCATGTTTAGGAGTTTGAACTTGATTTGAAAATTAATGGAGAGCCTTTGAAGGTATTTTGGAACATGGTCAGAGGTGGTATGATCAGAGTCGTCTAGTACTCTAACATGATAGAGTAGTATGATCAGAGCTGAAAAATGATAGTGTAAGAGGGATTGAACTTCTTTTGAAAGGTTAAGGTGATATTGTGTGAGATTCAGTAGAGTAGTAAGGAAGACAAGTTACAATACTTTCACAGTAGTCCAGGAATTAAGTGATAAGAGCCTGAACTAGAGTGCTGTCAGGGAGATTGGCGAGGAAGAGATTGATGGAAAATATACAATAAAGGATAAAATGATTAAACTTGTTGACAAAATAGGAGTAAGGAAAATGAAAAATCAAATATTTGCCTGTGGTTTTGAAGCTGGAGAATTAATAGTGATGCCATTAACAGACATAAGGAAATTAGTGGAGGAATTGATTTTAGTTGAAGATGACAAATCTCCTTGGGACTGGTTGAGCTTGAAGCATTGGTGGGATGTCCAATTCCTGCCTAAGTGTCAAGCAGGCAGTTAAAAATGAGGTACTAGAGTTTGGGAGATGGTACAAAGCAGAAGATTTGGGGATAATTTTTAAAGAGTTGGGAGTTGAAGTCATAGGTATGAATATATATTCAAGAGAGTGTACAGAGAAAAAAGAAGAGGCTAAGGGAATATCAGTATAATGTATGTAAAGTGCTTTGCAAATGTTAAAGCACTCTATATATGTCA
Organism: Gymnobelideus leadbeateri; assembly: GCA_011680675.1. NCBI lineage: Eukaryota > Metazoa > Chordata > Mammalia > Diprotodontia > Petauridae > Gymnobelideus > Gymnobelideus leadbeateri. Next base: position 686,211 of record WOXC01004776.1, on the reverse strand, counting down.
GCTATTATTTGATTGGCTGTTGTCCATTCTTTTAAAAAATTAATTAGTTAATTTTTAGTTCTGAACATTCACTTCCATAAGATTTTGAGTTCCAAAATTTCCTCCCATCTCTCCCCTTCCCAAGTTATCCTTCATTCTTGAAGAGGACCAAGATGACATCACTTCACTGTGTTGGGGTCAAGGTTCAGTGTGTCTGACTGATAAGACCAAAAGGAGCTCAGAAGGCTCTCCCATTGGTTGGGTACAACTTTGTAATGGAAATGCAAATTTAAAGATCTTCCCTGCCCCTAGCTTAAGTGCACCTGGAGCCTGTGGTGGGAGGCTTGGTTTTCAGGAATGACCACACCTTGATGCTGTGTGATTGGGCAGTGGGTCAAGAGGGTTGTTACATTCTCTGAGCCAGGAGAAGGCTATATAAGCCCTGAGGAGAGGCTTTGCTTTGGGGGCTCACTTTGAGAAGTGTTGTGTGATTTGACCAGATGAGACTCTGGGAAGCTGTTGTTGAGAGCCCCCCGGCTTTGAAAACCCAGATGTTGATGCTTCCCTCTCTGGTAACTGATTTGGTATTGATATAATGGTTGGACAGTTTGGAAGCCTGTCTGTTTGATCTGTCTGTATACTCTGAAGTTTGGGGTGCTGACCTTTTTCCCCCTGAACTAGGTAAATGATATATGTTTGTTTGATTAAAGTAAGCTTGTTAACCCATTTTGAGTTGCTTTCCTTTACAAAAGCAGATCTAAGAACCTGTGTTGGCAGCTACCCTGGGGATATTGGGGTGCTTGCCACTACAAACTTGAGTTCAAATCTTGGCTCTCACTTAATAGATCTAATATCTCACTTAATTTGATGTTGGGCAAATCACTTCCCATTTGTGGTCTTTAGTTTCCTCATCTATAAAATAGTTCACAGGAACATTTGGAGTGGAGATGTCTCTAAATTTGTGCATCTCATGTTTCTTTTGAGCTATTGCAATTCTACTTTGCTCATAGAGTACAGTGCCTTCTTTGATGTGGTCATGCCATGCTGGCAGGTTCTATGCCAGTGCTTCCCATGTCTCAGAATCAATTCCAAAGTTTGTCAGAGACCTTGAGAGTGTCCTTGTGCCACTTCTTCTGACATCTATGTGAGCACTTGCCTTGTGTGAGTACTCTATAAAATAGTCTTTTGGCATTCAAACCACATGATCAGCCCATAGGAGTTGCACTTTCTGCAGTAGTATTTGAATACTTGTCAGTTTAGCCCAAGAAAGGACCTTATTTTGCCAGATGATCTTCAGAATCTTCCCAAGACAATTCAAATGGGAGTGATTCAGTTTCCTGGCATAGTGCTGGTATACTGTTAAGGTTTCACAGGCATACAACAATGAGGTCAGTACAATGGCTCTGTAGACCTTTAGCTTGGAAGGCAATCTAATAGCTCTTCTATCCCACCCCTTCAGAGCCTTCAAAATATTAAGCTAAGTCTAGCAATTCACATGTCAACCTCATTATCTATGTATGCATCCCTGAAAAGTATACTGCCAAGGTAAGTCAACTTATCCACAGAATTCAAGATTTTTCCATTTGCTGTAACCAATGGTTCCATATATGGATAGTGTGATATTGGCTGGTGGAGAATCTCTGTTTACTTGGTGTTTGTAGCAGCAAGCGCCCCAACATCCCCAGGGTGTTTACCAACACAGGTTCTTAGATCTGATTTTGTAAAGGAAAGCAACTCAAAATGGGTTAACAAGCTTACTTTAATCAAACAAACACATTACCTAGTTCAGGGGAAAAAGGTCAGCACCCCGAACTTCAGAGTTACAGAACTTACAGATCAAACAGACAGGCTTCCAAACTGTCCTACCATTATAGCAATACCAAATCACAGTTACCAGAGAGGGAAGCATCAACATCTGGGTTTTCAAAGCCGGGGGGCTCTCAACAATGGCTTCCCAGAGTCTCATCTGGTCAAATCACACAACACTTCTCAAAGTGAGCCCCAAAGCAAAGCCTCAAATCAAGGATTATGTAGTCTTCTCCTGGCTCCGAGAATGTAACCACCCTCTTGACCCACTGCCCAATCACACAGCATCAAGGTGTGGTCATTCCTGTAAACCAAGCCTCCTACCACAGGCTCCATGTGACCACATTCAGCCTATTAGGGGGCAGAGTATATTTTCAAATCAAGGAAGGTTCTTAGAGTCACTTAAGTCAATCAAAGTCTCTTAAGCCAATCAAAGGGCCTAGGGGGCAGGGAAGACCTTCAAATCTGCATTTCCATTACAGTGTTAATTGTTAGACCCAAATGAGAATAAGCAGCAAGAATGGATCCATACTTTGTTGCATCGCACCTCAGAGGCTACATTGAGAGCACAATCATTTGTGAACAAAAAGTCATGTACCAAATCTTCCACCACTTTAGACTTGGCTTGTAGCCTTTTCAAATTAAATAGTTTATCATCAATGCTGACCCTGATACCATTTTCTTCCTTGTTGAAGGTGCCTGACAACAACTCTGATAACAGCCATTATTTGGAGAGTATGTGAAAGAGGAACAGCTAGCAAAGTAGATAGTACATGAGTAGCCAGATAAGTAGGAGCAGAACTAGCAAATGTAGTGCCAAGGAAACCAAGGGGAGAGTGGTCAACAGCCGCAGAGCTGTTGGAGGTTGGAGAAAACTTATAAATTGACTAGGTTTGAGGTGAACTTTGAGGATGCAATTTTAGTAGAAGTTAGATCAGCAGGATTAAGAAGGCACTATATTTCTTTAGCATTCTGACTTTTCATTTCCTGTTCTTCCTTTACACCCTTTTCAGCCCCCAAAATGGCAGGTCAAGTAGAGTCCAACTTGTCCAATTAATCCCAATATTAAAGTGATTTACAGTGGTAGTAGACTTGGAGGGTAAATAAGTTAGACAGGGTTGTTACTGAATGCTTTCTTTCCTATTGATCTACCCAACACACTGAGCTATAAATTCTCATTCTATAGAAAAATCTCACCTATCTGCTGTAGGGAAATGTCAAAATCTTGCCATCCTATATGGCCACATAAGGATCCCATAGGGAAGGGTTTGCCCTTAAAAACATAAGATCTTGAACATTTAGTAGCAAAATAAGGGTTTATGAATACTCATCAATCTTTTTGGTGGGAGCAACTCTTTCTAAATTTTAAGAAATGAAACTGAATAATAATGTGAAATGTATGGGCAGTTTATTAACATATGGAGCATGAAAGTTGAAGTTTTGAAGCTTGGCTGATTTTTTATTAAGAATTGATTTTTACAAAGTGCTGAGACTGCAAAAGTGGAGAAAAAATTTTAGAAAGGGAAGCTTTTATTGTAGTGGTTATTTCTTATTGGCTCCAGTTTTCTAAAACTCAGTGCTAGAGGTTATTTAACAAGAGGATCCCTGTGAAAAGTTGGGGACTATTTACTCTGAACATGCAATTACTCTCACTTTGCAGTACACGTGCCCTATAAGGGAGAGAGTAGTTGTCAGGCTTGCTAACTGAAGCGAATCTCCCACTGCAAAGAGAATTGGTTCTCACTAAATGAATCTTTTAACTGGAGTTTGTGGGGGAGAGGTATTAAATTACTTGTGATGTCTGTAATATACATGTCTACCTTCCTCAGAGTATAGGTTCAGGGCATCCGTGTTTGTGTTTCATGGCCTTGAATGCAGAGTTCCATGGGAAATGGATGGAACCTCACATTTTTGATATCATAATTATAAGTGAGCATTGGTCCCTCCTGGAAAAGGAAGGGTTGTGTTTGGGGATGATGACTCAGAATATCTTGTCTCACATTTGATCTATTTATCAAATTCATTGTGACTTTACCCACCCAGAGGATTGCTATTAGAAAGACTTTGAGTAATGTTTAGCAAAGGACCCTCTGCTGTATCTGACGGAGGAGCTGTCCAACACATTATTCAGCTAGCACACAAGAAGACAGTGTGTCCATGTGAGGAATCTGAGGAAATATGACCTGATGTTTAGTCTTTGGAGAATGTATATCAAATAATAATGATGTCTGTTTAAGGAAGACATATGGGTAACATTCATTAATAGACTAGTGTCCAACATTAACTCTAAGTGGCTTAATGTTTAATGTAAATCAACTACAAGGAAAATCCTTTACTTAGCCTTCTCCTTACCAAATCAGCCTGGAAGCATAAAATTATGTGAATAAACACAGTTTCCCTTTTTGCCTACCTATCCACCTTAGAATCAAAACTTTCAATGCTTCAAGAGACTTTAGAGATCATTGAGTCTCATTTTCCAGATGATAAAACTGTGAGGCAGAGTGACTTGTCCGCAATAACACAGCTAATGACAGAAACAGGACCAGAGTCAAGGTCACTAGACTCCTAGGCTAAGGTTCTTTCCTTTGTACCACACTGCTATGCATTGAAGGCCTGAGAGGAGACTATGTTTGTTCACTCTCTATTGTGTAGAATAAGTAGATGTTAGTAGGAGAAGATCCTTTGACTTAGTAACAGGCACTAATTAAGAAACCACAGTATTGACTGAGGCTTAGTCCCTACTATGGATTTCAAGATATAAAATTTAAGCCACTTTTGGAATTCAGATACTCTTAATACATTGAATGAATAAGATGCATTACAGAGAGGTGAAGCTACTGCAAAATCATACCATATGAAGATTGGTTGAAAGATGCAGGGATGGATAGAGTGGAAAAGAAATGATATAGTGAAGAAAAGACAGCAGCTATATAATAGTTGAAGAATTGGCACGTGAAGCTTTATTCTGCTTGGCTCCAGGGGACAGAATTATGAGCTAATTCTGCTATGCAGAGATTAGAGAGAGATAGCATACTTACACCTTTTAGGTCCTGGATTTAGGCTTGCTATAAGAGATTCCTATTCTAAAATATAATGGAATGGTTTTGGGGGAAGTGAGTTCCTTCTCATTTGAGGTCTTTAAGAATGAGCAAAACCTTAGCAACCAATCCCATCTTGTTGATGAGGATCAGATCCAGAATAAAATTTCTCTATTTTTTTCCCATACCTTTTGAAGGTGTATATTATTTTTAAGGCAAGAATAGAAACTATTAGTTACTTTCCTTTCAGTAGCAGAAGTATGAATAATTGAAGTCTCCTATCACCACTCTACTATGTCCTCATGCCAAACTTGTGGAGAGTTTCTCAAATTCCTTCTGTCTAGGTAAGTCTATAGCAGGGCTTCTTAAACTTTTCCCCTTGAGACTCCCTTTTGCACTTTTAGTTGGTGGCAGAGTCGGAATTCTAACTCAGGTCTCCAGAGAGCTCCAATGTTCTTTCCACTAGACCATACTGCCTTTCCATGTGTTAGTTATGTTTATGGGGAAAGGATTTGATCCTGGTAGTTGTAATACCCAAATACATATGATAATGATCAATATTCTATTGGATTCCATAAGAATCAAGAAAATTCAAATTGGCTATTAGACTATGGACTTACCATTCAGGAGACACCTAAGGCTGGTATTATTCCCAGCTCTCAGACTATCATAATAATAGGCAATTACCTAATAATCTCAACAAATGTCTAATGACTTGGATAATTCAAAACTGCTTTGCTTTATTTAATTCTTGTGTATCTGTGTGTACATTGTTTCTCCCCAGTAGAATATAAATTCCTTGAGGTTAAGAACCTTTTTCATTTTTTGTCTTTGAGTCTCCCCAGCACTTAGCATATGTAGTAGGCACAAAAAAAAAAGGCTGGTTGAAATGAAACTGAGTTCAGTTCAGAATTATGAAAAGTGACTCACCTGTTAACCCTGGGATTTATGGATGAATATGTAGATGTGGGACACATTTAGCTTCTCCAATGCTTAGCGCAGGATCTGGCACATGGTAAGTACCTAATAAATATTTGTTGACTGGCTTACTGGATAATTATATAAGGACTAAAATATCTACTCCTCTCATTGTGGAGTGAGATGCCATCACTGTAATGACAACAAAAGGAAGTAAAGAAAAATTCAGAGCAGATAAATTTGATTCCCTGATGCCTGATAATGCCTCATTACATATTGGTAGGGTTTTATGTGATGTAATGGCATATTAAATTCAGGTCTAAATTATTTCACAGTCTTGGAAACAAACCCATTGCACAATAACCTCAGGGTCTTCCATATCCACTTAGAAGATTAAAATTACACTAGTTCTGCTCTCCTGTCACCAGAAACATGACAAACTGATTACTGAAAGAAAGGGATAAAGAAGAGCCTTTGAGGTTTCCCTGGGGAGAGGATGCCGTGTTCTTCAAGCTGAAACCTGGCCTTAACTAAGAAGTAGCTGATGGCTTGTTTTTCCCCCTCACTGACTAAAATGATATTGTCAGTTCAATTAATGTATGATAAGTTTTGGTACATAATGATAGCTACCCTATGGAGAATTAGACAATGTACTTTAGGGAATCAATTGCTCCTCCAGGCAAAAGGAATTAAGCCTTTCAAAGCATAGGCATGCTGTACATTCTAGTCAGTCAGTATTTATTAAGCATTTACTATGTACTACTAGGGGTAGAAAGATAGGAAGAAATGTGCTCACTGCTCTCAAGGTGCTACCAGAGTAATGGGGGAGACAACATGCAAACATCAATTTTTCCAAGGCACAGGTATGCTCATGTCACCTCTCTACTCAATAAACTCCACTGGCTTCCTATTGCCTCCAGGAGCAAACACAAAATAGAGATTTGGCATTCAAAGCTTTTCATAACTTAGTCTCCTCCTGCCTTTCCAGTCTTTTTACACTGTATTTCCCCAGACATACTCTTCAATCCAATAACCTTGGCCTATTTTGTTCCATCAATAAGACATTCCATCTCTCAGCTCCAGGCATTTTTCTGGCCATTCTCCATGCCTAGAATGCTCTCCCTCCTCCATTCCAAGTGTTGACCTTCCTGGCTTCCTTTAAGTCCCAGTTAAGTAGTTGGAGTATTAGGTTCACTGTGTACACAGCTTACTGACTGTGCCTTTCCCCAACATGTCCCACATGCCTGGAATTCCCTCCTTCACATCAGCCTCCTGCTTTCCCTCAAGGCTCAGTTCAAATCTCACCTTTTGTGAGCAAACTTTCCTGGTCCTCCAGTTGCTAGTGTCTTCTCTTTAAGATTACCTTACTTCTACTCTGTCTATATTTTCTTTGTATATAGATCCAATTCAATTCAATAAACAATTATTAAGTGCTTGCTAAATGTACTAAGCACTGTGCTATAAACACTAGGGATACAAAAAGAGGCAAAAGACCGTCCCTGCCCTCAAAGATCTTATAATCTAATGAGAGAGACAACAGGCAAACACACACACACACACACATATACATATATACACATGTATATACACACGTATATATTGTGTGCATGTATATACATACAAACAAAGCAAGTTATACATAGGATAAATAGGTGTGAAGGTATCTGCAGCAATAAGTTTAAAATTAATATTAGCTAATTGTCTATGGTTCATTTCTGCATAATGCTATTTCTTTGTTTATCCCTTAGAATGTTTTGAATGTTTGTTTTACTTTGTTTGACAGCATGGTTGTATTTCCTGCTTCTTTGGAATCACCTGATGGTTAGTAAATTTTTAGTAGCTCCTAGTTTTTATTCTATTGTTTTTTTTTCTTGTAATAACAAATTGTGGGGTTTTGTTTTCCTTTAAATCTTATCAGTCTTTTTCATTTGATGGGATTGTTTAATCCATTCACTTTCAAAGATATGAAAGTTAGGTTTGTATTTTACTCCATTTGTCTCCCGTATTTTCCCCAATAAATTTGTATTGTTTTCCCTCTTCCTCTGTAAACACAGCTCTATTTCTTTTTTTTTTAATTGATAAAACTTTAGTTTAATTAAAAAGAAAAGAACAGAAAATCAAATCAGTAAAAGGGCAAATGTTCAAGGTTATGCCCAGTTACATGCTAATAATACAGAGCACACATAAGAAATTTAAACATACAACTACACACTAGAAAATCAAAAGTGAATGCAATAAAATTACAAAGATCAATCAGGACTCAAATGTAGGATAAGAATTGGAGCATAGTGGGGAGGAGCCAAGATGGAGGAAAGGAAGCAGTAACCTCGATGAGCTCCTCGGTCACTAAGGCTCAAAGGGTGAATCTGAGTGGAATCCAGAGTGACAGAGCACACTGGAAGACGAAGTGTGGCAGAGTCCAGCCCAGAAGGTTGCCCAGTGTGTCCGGACTGGTCAAGTGCAGAGCTCGTGGGGTCTGCACAGCCCAGACCTAAGAGAAGACAAGCAGACTACACCAGAGAGAGCAAAAGCCCCAGCCTGCAGACTTACCGAGGACGAATCACAGTCATCTCTTGGAAGGGTAGGATCATTGGAGTCAGGTAGGAGAGTTGGGCCCTCAGTGGAAAGAGTGGCTTCTTTGGCTGCATTCGGCCCCCAGCCTAGAAGTTTAGAAACTGCCTGCCTGTATAATACAGGGGCTAGAATGGCAAAGTAAATGCTAGATGCTCAGATCCTCCCATCCCTCCTTCATGAAGTAGAAAACCCAAAGATAAGTCTCCCACCCAGATTGAAATCCCAAGTTAATGGAAATAGCCCCAGGCTTGAGAGTCTCCAAGAAGGGGTGTAATGAGACAGCCAGGAGTCTGAAGAGAAGAAAGGGTGGGGTCCCAACAAGCCCCACCTCACCTCACCAACAAAAGCCTACTTATAGCCCAGGGGTATAGATGCAGAAATCTGAAGTGATCAGAGGCACCCACACCTACTCATCTACATCCCTCATTGACTTCCCTGACTTAGCCATAAACTAGCCACCCAGAGGTATTCAAAGTCAAGGATCAGGCCCTAAACTCATAGCCTGAGAAACTAAGAAACAGGAAGTCACAATGGGAAAAAAAGAAGCTGAGAAGGAGAAGGGGAAGGCAAGAAAGTCTATTAGAGCATACTATGCAGGGCAAGAACAACAAAATACACAGGACAACATAGACTCTCTACCCACACCTGAGACCACAGAAGGAAACATGATCTGGTATCAAGCCCAAATAGCATCCCTGGAGGAGCTTAAGAAAAATTTTAGCGGGGCGGAGCCAAGATGGCGGAGTAGAAACAGCTCGTCCAAGCCTCTCTGCCCCCAGATTCCCCACAAACTATGTAAAAAAGGACTCTGAACAACTTCTGGAGCCCCAGCACCCACAGAACGACACAGAGAAGCTAACCTCCCGCTGAGGACAGCTCAGCAGCCCTGCAGGAAGGACCAGTGCAGTGGTCTGGGACCTGGCAGCGTGCAGCACGCAGAGCGCAGGAGCCGAGCCGAGCCGAGCCCAGGTCCGCATGAGCCGAGGTTTTAGCCCCAGGGCGGCAGGGCCAGCAGCCAGCTGGAGGAACCCCAGAACACCAGGAGCTGTGGCAACTCCAGAATTATCAACAGAGACATGCCTAGGACAAAGTAAGAGGTTAGTGTCCTATGGACTTTGGGACCTGTATTTGGGGAATGCGTCAGCTCCCTCCCCTGGGAGCTAGAAGCCGCTGAGGAGACACGCCATTTTGTAGTTTTCATAGGCATTTCCGGCTCCCAGCCTACAAATCGTGGGGAGATCCAGCGATCAGTCTTGGGGGGTAAGCGCTCTTGCTTTAACCCCCCTGGATCTGGATCGTGATCTAGGGTGGAAGTTGTGGGTGGGTTTACAGCTTACCAGAAACGGAAGTTGCCCCCCATACGTTCGGGACGAAAATTCCTCTAGCTGGCCTTAAAGCCATAGTGTGGCAACAAGCCCAAAAGTCAAGCAATTAAGTGGCAACATGCCAAGGCAAAGGAAACAGAAAAATGCAACCCTAGACTCCTATTTGGGGGCATAGAGCGGGAAAAGGACTGTGAGGTCAGAAGTCCTGCTCCAAAAGCCCCAGGGGAAAACATGAGTGGGTTGTAGGCCATAGAGGACCTTAAGAAGGACTTTAAAAATCAAATAAGAGAAGTGGAGGAAAAATTAGAAAGAGAAATGAGAAGGATGCAGGAAAAGTATGAAATGAGGGTCAACAGCATGACTGAGGAAAACAACACCTTAAAAGATAGACTAGCTCAAATGGCTAAGGAGGCCCAAAAGGGCAATGAGGAGAAGAATGCCTTAAAAAGTCGAATTTGCCAGATGGAAAAAGAATCTCAAAAGTTCACTGAGGAGATTCATTCCTTCAGAGTTAGACTGGAGCAAAATGGAAGCTAGTGACTTTATGAGAAATCAAGATGCTGTTAAGCAGATCCAAACAAACGAAAGATTAGAAGGCAATGTGAAATATCTCATGGGAAAAACCACTGACCTGGAAAATAGATCCAGGAGAGACAATTTAAAAAATTATTGGACTACCTGAAAGCCATGATCAAAGAAAGAACCTAGAAATCACCCTTCAAGAAATTCTCAAGGAAAATTGCCCTGATGTTTTAGATCCAGAGAGCAAAATAGAGGTTGAAAGAATCCACCCATCACCTCCTGAAAAAGATCCCAAAAAGAAAACTCCCAGGAATATTATAGCCAGGTTCCAGAATCCCCAGATCAAGGAGAAAATACTCCAAGCAGCCAGGAAGAAACAATTTCAATATTGTGGAAACACAATCAGAATAGCCCAGGACCTGGCAGCTTCTACACTGAGGAATCGAAGGGCATGGGATATGACATTCCAGAAGGCAAAAGAACTGGGAATGAACCCAAGGGTCACCTACCCAGCAAAACTGAGTATTTTGTTTCAGGGGAAAATATGGTCATTCAGTGGAATAGAGGACTTTCAAGCATTCTTGAGGAAAAAACCAGAATTGAATAGAAAATTTGACATCCAGACACAAGAAGCAAGAGATGCCTAGAAGGTAATCAGGGAAAAGAAATCAAAAGGAACTTATCAAAGTTGAACTATTTACATTCCTATATGGAAAAGCAATAACTGTGACTGATGAGATCTTTCTCACTATGAAAATAATGGAAGAAGGGTGTGTGGTCATATGAATACATATGTGAATGTGTGTGTACATGGTTACAGTTATATATGGATAGAGGGCATAGGTTGAATTTGTTGGGAAGGGAGAATACTCAAGGGATGAAATTATGAGGTGAGAGAGGAAAGTGGCAAGAGGAGATGGGGAGAGACATGGTAGGGTAAACTATCTCATGTAGGGAAGTGGTTGCAAAGGAGGGGGAGAATAAGGAAGGCTAAAAAGGCAAAACCACATTCACATGGAATTTGGTTCAGGGAGAAAATGACATACATACTAAATGGGATATCTCAACCTGCAGCAGGATAGGGGGAAGGGGGATGAGAGGAGGGATGATGGAAGGGAGGGCATCCTTGGGGTGAGGGGAGGTTGGAAATACCCACTATAGAAGAGTGACAGGATCATGTAGGGAATGGACCAGGTGGGGGGTGGGATGAGTGGGAGGGAATTATAAGCAGCCTTGTACAATATATCTACCATGATAATGTTTTGCATAGCTAGACATGTACACCATATACTGAATTACTTATCTCCCAAGAAGGAATGGTTGACAAGGGAGGAAGGAAATGGATCTGAAATTCGAGGTCGTAACATTAAATGTTTCAAATATATATATAAATACTATTATTAATACTCTTTTGCCTATAATTGGGAGATAAGATGTGCAGGCATTGGGACATAAAGATTCATCTTCCTCTAATGGAAAAGTCGATGGGGGTATGGGAGAAGGTATGGGAGAGAGCAGATTGGAGGAAGCGATATCTTGTGGGACTGCTATTCAGGGAGGTTGGGTAGGGGAATAATGGGGGGAAAATGATTGTAACTCAAAATCTGGCGGAAATGAATGATGTAAAACAGAAGTTAATAAAGCATTTGTTTAAAAAAAATAAATATATTCAACCTAAAAAAAAATTTTTTTTAAAGACCAAATCAGGGAGGCAGTGACCAACTTGGAAAAACATCTCAGTGAAGTAATTGGAGAAAATACCTCCCTAAAAAAGGAACTTCAAAAGATAACTGAAGACCGTAATTCAATAAAAATTAGAAACAATAAAATTGAAGCTCAGAACTCTATGGTGCAGCAAGAGTCAATCAAACAGAAGAAGACCATTGAAAAATTGCAAGAAAATGTAAAATATCTTACTGGAAAAATAACTGACCTGGAGAACAGATCCAGGAGAGACAACCTAAGAATTATTGGTCTACCAGAAAGCCATGATGAAAAAAGCAGCCTAGACAACATCCTCCAAGAGATTGTCAAAGAAAACTGTCCTGAGGCCCTGGAATCAGAAGATAAAATAGCTATCGACAGAATTCACCGGACTCCTCCTGAGAGAGATCCCAAACTGAAAACTCCAAGAAATATAGTAGCCAAATTCCAGAATTACAAGATTAAAGAAAAAATTCTACAAACAGCCAAAAAGAAACAATTCCAATATCGAGGAACTACAGTTAGGATCACACAGGACCTAGCAGACTTACCTGGAGAGACTTATACAAACTGATGCTGAGCGAGAAGAGCAGAATCAGAAGAAATTTGTATACAATCACAGACATACCATATCTGTGATGACCAACTATGACAGACTGGACTCTTTTCAGCAATGCAGTGATATAAATTAATCCCAAAAGACTCAAGAAAGTGAGAAATGCGCCATCCAGAGATATAACTAGAAAGAACTGAGCCTGAATCCTGATGGAAGCAAACCAAATGATCTTGTTCTTTTCATTGTTTGGTTTTATTTCTTCCTTACCATCTTTCATCCCACCTAGTACAATACGCCTTTGTAATTGGAATAATGTCTAATATGAATGCATTTGCAGATCCTATACTAGATTATATGCTGTCATGTGGGGAGGGGGGAAGGAAGGAAAGGAAATTTGAAAATCAAGGAACTATGGAATTGAATATTGTTAACTGAAACTAAACTAATAAATTAATCAAAAAAAAAAAAAAGAATTGGAGCATAGGTCCCAACTTGCTGCTTTGTTGAGGTGGGAGGCCCACAAGTCTTACATATTGTATGTTTTCAGACTTTTTTTTTCTATGTATCAAGTAGCTATGTTGATTTCTTCCTCTTTAAAAATACTATTTAAAAATTTTTGAATTTTAATTTATTTTTAAATAAGAGATGGCTCTCTGGGAGATGGAGGGAGAAGGATATTTTAGCTAACTGAAGATATAAAAATAGATGTCAATAAAAGCTTATTTTAAAAAACACATAGTTTGCTTTATCTATATCGATTGACTGTAAGATTTAAGTTTTTGCCATGATCAATATACAACATACCTCTGGGTGCCAAGAAGCTAGAGCAAGAAAGGTCCCCTACAGCCACCATACTAGTACTACTGGATGTAAGTAGCTAATCAGTGCTTTTGGTATATATTCTCATTTCAGCTTCAAGTACCACACACAAGATCTTCTGCTCGGGATTTTTTAATGTCAATATTATCTTAGAATTTCAATTTCCAATTTCCAATATTTCATAGTATGAACTAGAGGATCCTGTACTATGGTGGTGCCATGGTATTTGTGCCACCCTCTGGATAGTGGCTAATAGTCCACCATTAAATTAGGGAGACTCTCTTTGGGAGAACAATAATATACTATTTTCCTTTTAAAGGATAATATAATCAGTCCATAGGTTGTTTGTATTTGTATTTCATTTTTAGAGGTATATATGTGATTCTCTGTTTACATTTCTTTTTGAGAGAGGTGAAAGCAGTGTGTGTGTGTGTGTGTGTGTGTGTGTGTGTGTGTGTGTGTGTGTGTGTGTGTGTGTGTCTTCATAACCAGTTGCCTTAGTTAAAACAGTGGTAATGAAGTCAAGTTTATAGGTTCATTAGATTTATTTCCTATATGAAGGACAGTTAACTTTCTTCTATCCTATGTACAACCAGCATATAAGAGCCAAACATTTCTGTAATTGAATTCAAAGAAAAGTGGGCAAAAAAGTATGTGAGTGGATCAATGCAAATGTAATCAATACTATTATATGAATTCAGAAGGACATACCCTACTAAATATTGTCATCTCTGATATTTAAAAAACCTTCTTTTTTGTGTGGATTATCTACTTGCATGTGCATAGGAAGTGTAGGTGTGTATCTTCATGTATGTGAAATGCATGCATTTTTTGTTTGTATATTTCATCTGTTTATTTAACTTCTGAGGGTGCTTTTAATTGTTTAAAAAATGTTAGCTAGCATTGAAATCTGTATTTTCTTACTCTCCAGAAAGCTAACATTTTGGGAGATTTTATTTTTTCTTTTCAAGGAAAAGGAATAAATATGCTAACTTGAATGGATGAGAGAAATTAAGGAAGGAAGATTGCAATAGTTCTGAGAGATAAAATTCTATGTGGATCAATTTGGGAAACTTGGAATATAATAAAACAAAATTCTGTGTATTGTGCTATCTATGTCCATTTGTTATTTTTCCTGTTAATTCATTTCAGGTTCTTCATGACCCCATTTGGGGTTTTCTTGGCAAAGAAACTGGAGTGCCCTGCCATTTCCTTCTCCAGCTCATTTTACAGATGAAGAAACTGAGTCAAACAGGATTAAGTGACTTGCCCAGGGTCACACAGCTAATTAGTTTCTAAGGCCAGATTTGAACTCACAAAGAGCAGTCTTCCTCACTCTAGGACCTGCACTTTATCCACCACACCATCTAGCTTCCCCCCATTCATTATTATCCACCTATAGTTTCTAAAAATACTTATGAGAGACCTGTTTCCTTTTTGGTTCCTGCTACTGTTAAGGCCATACCACATATTCTATATGAACAAATGTTCTTTTCCTTTTTTTTTTTTGGAGGGGGAAGGTAAGACAGTTGGGGTTAAGTGACTTGCCCAAGGTCACACGGCTAGTTTTGTGTTAAGTGTCTGAGGGCGAATTTGAACTCAGGTTATCCTGACTCCAGGGCTGGTGCTTTATTCACTGTGCCACCTTGCTGCCCTGAACAAATTTTCTATGAGGACTTTTTGCTGGGGTGGATGGGAGGATAACTGACGATAAAGAGAATAGACAGAATTATCGATTTCTTGCTTTCTTGCTTCTGTTCTCTCTGCCAGCTAATTGCTTGATTCATTGGGGAAGGGAGGATGGAATAAAGACCCAAAGATGTTTAGAGGAATGGCCAACAAGAACAAGTTGAGACAGGGAACTTATGGGTAAGTGAAGGTGGGAAGATGACAAGCTTAATGTCAGACATGAGTAACATGGTAAAAATGAACAACTTTGAAGGCTGTGTGATCCTGGGCAAGTCACTTAATCTTTTTTTTTTTTTGTCTGTTTCCTTATCTATAAAAATGGGCATAATAGCACCTGACTCCCAGAGTCAGGTGAAGGTCAGAGTGCTTGGCACATGCTAAGTACTATATGGCATAAGAGACTATATAGCTATTATTGAAAGACATAACAACTCTGGCCAATACAACGACCAACCAGCATTGGATAAGATAAAGCATGCTACCCATGTCCTGAAAGAAGTGGTAGGCTGCATGTCGAATGGGACATTCGCCTCTGAACACGGCCAATGTGGGAATTTGGTTTGCTTGACTATTGGTATTTGTAATAAGGACTGTGTTTTTGTCTACCGCCTACTTCACCCCCCCCCCCCCCCCGCTTTGGAAACAGGGGGGAGAGAAAACAAACACATCAATTAAAAAAAACAAAAGAGAATAAAATCCAATTTTCTAGGACGGTGTAGCATTTATCTTGACTCAGCTGTACGAGGCCTTGGATGCCAGGCTGCTGTTAAGGGACAAGCTTCTGGGGGGTGAAGGATGCTGCGCCTCCCCCCTCTACAGGCTCTAGGCACAAGTAGGCACTTAATCAATGCTTTCTCTAACCTAGGAAGGACGAACTCTGGAATAGACGGGACGGAGCCCCCAGTTTCTTTCTCCCTCTCTTTCTACTTTCCAGAATTTATTTATTTCTAATCTCAGCTCTATACCTGTGTGCCTAGGGTAATCACTTCCTCAGTTTCTTCATCTGTAAAATAAGGGGGTGTTGGATCTCACAGGCTGTAGGATACCTTAAATTCCACAAGGAACCGCTACAGCTACCCGCTGAACGCGCAAGCAAAAACGCGCAAGCCCGTTTAATCACTAGGCGATGGCGTCCTGCGCAGCCACATCTCTGGGCCGACGCCAGCTGTGCACACTGGGTCAAGGGCAGGACTTCCTCCACAATGCTATTTCTTTTCAGTTATTTTAGCCTATTTTATTTTAAGGTAAACCTTTTTATATACCAATTCTCTTCACCCCATCCACAAGTATTCTCCCTGACCCATCTCCACCCCTATTTGTTACCTTCTTCCCTAGTTTTGCTTAAATTATCAATTCCTTTTTTTTTCTGTTTTTAATCGTTATTTAATTCTTCTACTCTTCCCCCTCTTATGTAGACAAGTAAAATTCTCCCTTTTCTCCTACCCTTCAACTTTTTTATGCATTAGCTTTTAAAATTTAATTTTTCTGTGCTTTTTTTCTGAAAATGATTTCTTTCCCTCAGCTTCATTGTTTTTCTTTCTTTTCTATCTATTCTAGACTTTTATTCTTTGATTCATGGCCCTTATTATTTAGTTCTTTTTTACTTTTGCATCCATCATGGAATTAAAACTTCTAAAGTACTTTCTTCTAAAAAGCTTTTATATGTTAATTTGTACTTCTGTAACTAATAATGATTAAGAACATTTTTATATGATTATAAATTGTTTTGATTTCTTCATTGGAAAACTGCCTGTTTATATCCTTTGATCATTTATCAATTAGGGAATGACTCATCTTCTTATGCATTTGACAGAGTTCTTTATATATTTTAGACATGAGACTCTTTTAAGCTGTCTTTAGGGAATTTCCCCCCAATTATCTGCTTGTTTTCTGATATTGGCTTCATTTGTACAAAACCTTTTTAATTTAATGTAATCAAAATTATCTATTTTATACCTAACTTTGTTCTCTATCTCTTGTTTATTCATAAATTGTTCAACTGTCCATATGTGATCGGTGACATGTTCTGTGTTCTAATTTTCTTGTGAAATCTCCTTAGATCTTGTCCGTAGCTACCCTTTTCTATTGTACCACATTCTTAGAAAAACCAGTTTTTGAAGTTGATAGAAAGGATATTTCTTCATGGTAGTAATTTTTCTATAATTCAGCTAAGGTGTATGCTCAGTTAATTATTAACTTTTACCCCTCTCTGGGTCATTTCTTCCCATTTGCCTTAGAATATCCTCCATAGATCCATCTCATCTAATATTCTGATTATCAGTTGCCCCAAGGAGCTCTGACTCTCCTTTCCCTAAGGCATGAAGTGTGATCTAATCCCTTAAAATTATACTTATTTATTTATTTTTTAAAAGCAATTGGGGTTAAGTAACTTGCTCAAGGTTACATGGCCAGTCATTATTTATGTGTGGGTGCTCATTTTCTGAGGACCGATCCCAGGTCCTCCTGACTCTGGGGCCAGTGCTCTTACTCACTGCGCCACCTAGCTGCCCCCAAATTATACTTATTTTAAGGTTGCCCTCTCCCTTTAGAGAATATCTTCCTTCTCCCATGTCATTAGTAGTGATCCCTCCTACCCCAGAAACAAAATTTTATCCATTCTCTTTTACACCTTTTGCCTCTTTGCCCATTTTCTGTAGGTTTTCTTCTTTGTGATAGACAGTAGGAGTTATTTTCCCTTTATTGTTAGCCTTTGATGTGATTAAGATAAATCATTCTGTATTCTTCTCCCTCTACTCTTTTTATGTACCCTCCAACTGTATAATTCAGTCCCATCAAAAACCCTGTCCTGAGGTTTACATGGATGTTCCAGGCCTATTTCTCCACCATCACTTCTTTTTTTTTTTTTCATTTTGGAGGGGAAAGGTAGGACAATTGGGTTTAAGTGACTTGCCCAAGGTCACATGGCTAGTTTTTGTGTTAAGTGTCTGAAGCTGAATTTGAACTCAGGTCCTCCTGACTCCAGGGTAGGTGCTCTGTTCACTGCACCACCTAGCCACCCCATCTACCATCCCTTCTAACAGACTTCTGCTTTCATCCTTATCTCCTTGGTTCATTTAGAAAGAAATCTCTTTCTGATCACTCTTTTGTTATTCTTTTTCTTCTTGAGCCAGTTTGCTGTATTTGTTTACTTTTCTTGTATATCTGTTATTTGAGGTGTTTGAAAAGCAAATACTTTTATCAGATTTTCTTTTCAGAAATGTTTCAAATGCCTTTTGAATATTTATTGTTCATCTTTTTTTTTCATTAAGTTTGTAGGGTGTCACCTTGGGCTACATCTTGCATTCCTTTGCTCTTTTGAACATTTTCTTCTGCAATTTCTGGTGGGCCCAGCATTGTTTTCTGTTATTCAGATTTTCTTTAGTTTATTTTGGAAGATTGTTCTCCTGGTTGTTTGTAGGATTTGTTAAATTTAACTGCTCTGAGCCTTGGAGCGTGCAATATAGTGTGTGTGGTTTTTTTTTTTTTTTGAGTTGATCTATATATTCCTTTGATTGGCACTTTGTTTTCTGCATTCAGAAGTTTGGCGCAGTTTTCTTGTATCATTCCTTGTGTTATAGTGTTCAGATTTTTTGACTTGTGTTTTTTTGGGAGGCCTATAATCCTTAAGTTGTCTCTGTATATCCTATCTTTGAGATCGGTTTATTTTGCTTGTATGGTGATCATGTTTTCTTTTAATGCTATTGCTTTTTGCTTTTCTTTGTCCAGGCAGTTCTTTACTTCCATGTATTTGTATTTCTCAACAGGTATTTTCTCATGTCTTTTTGGTCAGACTTACCATGATGGATTCTTTTTTTTTTTCTTTTTCTATTGTCAATTATTTCTGCTTTGCAGGCCATAAAATCTGCTTTCGTAATTCTTAATTTTCTTTTAAACCATTGAGGAACAGTCTACTAGGGTTTCTTGCTCTCTTGGAAATCCACAGGGTCCTCATCCTCATCAAGGGTTGATTCATTTAACTTTGTTTTATAATATTAATTCTTACATGTCTCAACCTGTTTACTTTATTGGGACCCATATTTCCTTCTGCTGTTAGTATCTCTCCTTTGGTTTATCTGCTTATACTCAATTTCTTTCATTGTGTTTTCTTCTTCCAGAGAGCTTTGGTAATTTCAGTCTTTTGTTTTTCTTTGTTATAGTCCCCTATCACTCAATTCTGACTTTTTGAGTGTAATTTCCCTGTGGGCCAGATCTCAAAGCCATCTCTACCTCTTTTCATATAGGGCAGTTTATGTGTCATAGACCTCAGCTTCTGTCTCATGAGATGTCTGGGGGGACAGAATTTGTATAAGCTATATGTTGGGTTCTTTCCCTGAAGCTTGGTGGTATGACACACGGCACATGTCCCACCCCAGTCCCTTTGGATAAAAATTAAGAGGTTAGGGTTAGGGGTGCTGTAGACCCCAAAATACCAACATGCCTGGTCCTGCCAAATGAATTCAACTCAAGCCTTCTCTCAGCCAAAGAAAAGCAAAGTTTATTAAAAGTTTGCCATTGCCATATTGGGTAGACTTTTTTTTTTTGCGCTTTTTGGAGGGCAATTGGGGTTAAGTAACTTGCCCAAGGTCACACGGCTAGGTTTTTGTTTGTGTGTGTGTTAAGTGTCTGAGGCCAGATCAGAAATCAGGTCCTTCTGACTCCGGGGCTGATACTCTATTCACTGCACCACCTAGCTGCCCCTTGGGTAGACTCTTAAGGAGCCTGTAAGGCTTATATTGAAAAATTCTATGCCACTCTTACACATATGGAGGCAATATGGGGTCTTATAAACAGAAAGGTTGTGGGAGGAATCTAGGGGTGGTCTAAGGGAGGAGTGTGGGGAGGGTCTTCAGGAGGAGTCAGTGAGGTCATTCTCCAGTAATGAGTTTGGGGAGGGTCTTCAGGAGGAGTTAATGAGGTCACACTCTAGTAAATGAGGGATTAAGGGTGAGAAGTTGCTAGAGGCTACCTGGAGATGACAAACAACGGTGGGGTAGGTCAGTTCAAGGGTATAACATTTGATTTGGGTATGGATATTTTGGAGGATCAAGGGTGGGAGATAGCTGGATAATGGAGAGCTAGGCTAGTAACCTAGTAACTGAGGTTTGGGCTCCACCATAATGAAAGGCTTATGGCCTCAGGCAAATGCCTCATCAAATGGGAAAATTCAATCAGAGTTCAAGGGGGTTCCCAGAGCCTGTACCTCATCATTTCCACAGCTCTTTGACTGAACTTGGTACCCGGAGAGTGCTGCCATGCTGCTGTCCTAGTCCGGAGGGGCTTTCATCTTTTTTTTTTTCCCCCCCCGCATTGCTGGGAAAAGGGGGCTGGGGAGGTTCAATCTGAATTCTCTCACAAGTCTGTGAGTTGGCTTTTGCAGTCTATCAGGCATGGTAGACCTTGGGGTAGTGGGTACTGCATGAGTGAGTTAGGGACTAGGCGCTAGCCTTTTCTGCTTTTAATTAATTGAATTGTTGCATCATTGGGGTTCTTAGCATCCTAGATTGAGGAGATAGGTGATATCACTTTATCTCTCATATATAATATGTATTTTGGAGAGGATGAAAGTACATGAAGATCAGAGAAAATATCTAGGCCTCCCTCTTGTTGGTCATGTGACCTCAAAGTTGAGTACCTAGCCTTGAATTTCTCTCTATGAGGGCTCTCATTCTGCAGTGTTAGTCTCAAATATTTCTGCCTAATATGGGACATAGGATCACTTACATTGAAACAGTCTTCACTAAAGATTTCACATTTTTCACATGGAATTTTCATATTTAGATGTTCTTTCCAGATGAGAAAGAAACATTGATTAATTGTGGCACTCTTCTACCTGAGCTAACATTGGACTTAAATCTCTTCCTCTGCTGTAGGAACTGAAATTTCAGAACAGAAGGGAAAGTTATTCAGAATAAAGAAGTAACAGATGCATGGTTTAGGAAAGAGAAACTAGGTAATTACATGGAAGTACAGATTCAGTTGGATCTGGAGGATTTGCATCTGCTGTAATAACTTTTTTGAAAATAATTACATTTCAATATTTGATAAAAATGTATCAAATATATGGAATGCTTATCTCTAAGGAGGGGCACTCAGCCTCTTGTAGTGAGTATTCATGGAAGGCCTGCCTTTCTCTCGACAACCAAGCAAGAAGAAAAAGGGATCATTGTAGATCCTCTTCTCTTGGACTAAGGTAGCAATTTTTACTATCTACAGGTCAGACTAGGTTAATTCAGAAACCTTATTCTGTAGTTCTAGTCAACTTACTGGGCTAGGCACATAGCAGTGTTCCTGGCAACAGGGATTATTATTATCATATAGATTACACAATTGGAATTTACAATGCATTATCAATGTGGTTTCCAGGTTTCATTTAGCAAGACTTGACTTCTGTTTTGAGCTCATGCTCGCTATAAGCTGATGTAACTGATATATTGGTAATAGAGCAGTCAGCTGTCTTTGCCTTTAGCCTTTTCCAGATCTGCAGAAGCTATCTACCTTGCAAGCCTTATTTCACATTACTTCCCTTTGTGAGCTTTATGTTTCAGCCAAACTGGACAGCTAGCTATTTCTCAAACTCAGCAGTCCATGTACTGCCTCTATCAAGCATTTGAACATGTAGTACTCCCATGCTTCAAATATGCTCCCTCTGCCTCCCTGAATCCTTTTTTCCATTCTAGGCTCAACTTTGGCATAATCTCCTCCATGAAATCTTCCTGGGAACTGCTCCCAGGTATTAGTGCTCTCTCCTATTTCAACTTTCTTTCTACTATACCTATTTGTGAGTCTGTTATATCCACCGAATGTCCTATAGAATGTAAGCTCCTTGAGAGCAAGAGACATATCATTTATCTTTCCAATTCCTAGTCCAGAGTTTTACGCACAAGTGATTTAAAAAGGTTCATTGAACTGAAGAATTGTTGCTAGCATTTTAATAGTACTTTACAGTTTGCAAATATTGTCTTATTTGAGCCTCATAACAATCCTGGAAGATAGGTGCTATTTTAGGTGTTCCTTTCTATTTCTTTCTTAAGGAGGTTTCCCTGTCAACAAGATTTGCTCTCTTTCCTTCCTCTCCCTTTTTCTCCTTTCTTTCCCCCTCTCCTCTTCTCTTTGCTCTTCCCTTTCTCCATCTTTTCCCTCCTTCCCCTCTCCTTCACTCTCTTCTCCCTGTTCTCTTATCATCTTCTAGTCTTACCCCATCTTCCTAGTTCTATGCAGCCCATAGATTCTCTGGTAATCCTTATCCCATTCCCATTCTTACTGATGAGTCAGGCCCCTACTTTTCCTCCCTCAAGGTTCTAGGAATATCTCTGAAGGGTTAGGGTATCTCACTAATATTATCACTGAGCCCACATTCTGGTATATTCTCCCCAATATCAAGTGCCAGTGATTAGTGCCTAAGTATTATTTAATCAATTAACATCAAATAACTTTAAAAAAGAAATATTTATGGAGAAAATACAGCAAGCACAAAAATACAAATCCACCCTGGTCAAAATAGGGGCACATTTTCTCCTGTAGGAGAATTACCTTAAACTTAGTACAGTAAGGAGAAAGCAGTCACAATACCAAGTTCACTTCTGAAGGTAGCATAGCCAATGGACAAAGGAACTTTGTACTTGCAGAAATCAACATCTCAGAGTTGATCCACTGCAAAGCTGGTTAAAGCATGCTGTTCAGAGCTTTGCCCCGTACTTGATTGACTGCTCACAAACTCTGGCATGGACTTCCATTCTTCTGCTTTCCCAATCTTTTGAAGTTTAGAAGGACACACTCCATTCCATGTCCAATATTCCTTTACCTAAGGCAAGAATGAAAATATATAACAGGGACAGAAACCAAAGCAAGAATCCATGCTCATAGCTTCATGTCAACCCATATGGGGATAGTTGGCTACTGGTGCTTTTCCTACCTGGAAATAAACAGCAGTGATTGCTTCTTGAATTGAACACTGTCAGGCAGGGAAGAGACCTTGTGAAAGTATTTTAAAAAAACAAAGCTTTTAAAATATATTTTTATGTCAACAAAATTTCTCCCACTATCTCTTCTCTTCCACCCTCACAAAGAAATAAAGGAAAAGAGGAAGAATATTCACTAATACAGTGATTAATAATTTGCTTTCCTTCTTTTAAAAACTGTTTATACATAGCCTTTCACATCTTATCTACCGGGAAATTCCCAAATAGGGATTTTGATCCTATAAATATCTCAGCTGTCTGTGTACCTTGGATAAGAAAACCTTATCAGAGAAATCTGATGCAAAGATTTTTCGCCCCATTTGAGTTCATCCTTCTTATCCTAGGTACATTAATTTTAATTTGTCCAGAACCTTTTCAATTTCATATAGAATCAAAATTATCTTTTTTTTATTATTTGTAATTATCTCTTTCCTTTTTTTGGTTAAGAATAAATCTCCTACCCATAGCTGTAAAAGACATATAATTTATTCTCTACTTATTTTCTTATTAGGTCATAATCTTTTACATTAAGATCACATATCAAATTAGAATGTATTGTGACATATGATATAAAGTGGTCTAAGTCTAATTTTTGCTATATTGTTTTCCAGTTTTCCTAGTAGATGTTTTTTCCATATAAGATGCTCTTCCTAAGTAATTTATTGTACACTGGGTTGCTAAGTTCCATTTCCTCCTGATTCTCCATTTTCTAGCTTTTTTCTATTAACCTACTTTTCATTTTTTTTGCCTTTTTTTTTTTTTTTGGAGGGCAATTGGGGTTAAGTAACTTGGACCCAAACTCAGGTCCTTCTGACTCCAGGGCCGACGCTCTACTCACTGTGCCACCTAGCCGCCCCCCTACTTTTCAATTTAAAACCAATACTAAGTGGTTCAGATGATTGCAGGTACATAATGAAGTTTGTGATCTGAAACTTATCCCTACTTCTTTTCATAATTTCTCTGGATATTCTAAATATTTTTTCCTTCAAATATATTTTATTATATTTTTGAGTTCTATAAACTCTCTTTAAAGAAAGTTTAATTGGCACTGCATTAAAACTGTAGGTTAACTTTGGTAATGTTGCATTTTTTTTTTATCTTGGCACAACCCAGTCATGAACACTGAAAAATCCTTCTGTTATTTAATTTGTTCTTTTCAAAAAATTTTATTTTAGACTCAAAGGCCAAAACACAAAGATGGAATAGAGAAAAAAACAAAAAGATTTCATAAACTTAAGTATTGGAATGTAAATACATAATTTGTTCTTTATTTCCTTAAGGAAATGAAAATATTTTGTATGCTTTGGTAGATTGCTTCCCAGTTTTATGCATTTTATAGTTATTTGGAATAGGATATCCATTTTTATTATTGTCTCTTTGATTTTGTCATTGTTATATAGAAATGGTGTTGATTTATTTTTTATTTTTTTTCCCCAAATGCTTTATTGAATTGTGGTTTACATCATTCATTTATGCCAGATTTTGAGTTACAATTTTCCCCCATTTTTCTGCTACTCCCAACCCCAGAATAGCAGTGCCATAGGATATCCCCTCATCCTATCTGCTCTTTCCCATATCTTCTCCCATACTCCTTTCAACTTTTTCAGTAGGGCAAGGTGAATATCTGTGCCCCAATGCCTGTATATCTTAGTTCCCAAATATATGTAAAATAGTATTAATAATAGTATTTATATATTTTTAAATATTTGATTTTAAAACTTTGAATTATATATTCATTCCCTTCCTCCCTTGTCACCCACTCTTGCTGGGAAGATAAGCAATTCAGTACATGTTGTACATGTATAGCTATGCAAAACATTACCATAGTAGATATATTGTAAAACACTGACTATATTTCCCTCCCTCCTATCCCACCTCCCACTTGGTCTATTCCCTACTTTGATCCTATCCCTTTTCAAAAGTGGGTGCTTCCAACTTCCCTCCCCACCTTCCCTCCCACCCTCCCTTCCATTGTCTCCCCTCTCATCCCCTTCCCTACTACTCTCCTGTAGGGTGAGATATCCTATTTAGTATGTATGTCATTCTCTCCCTGATCCAAATTCAATGAGAATAAGGTTTTACCTTTTTGCCTTCCTGTTCTTCCCCTTCCTTGTAACCATTTTTCCTTGCCTCTTCTATATGAGATAGTTTACCCCATTCTGTCTCTCCCCATCTCCTCTCATTATATTCCTCTCTCACCTCTTAATTTCACCTTTTAAGTATCACCCCTTTTCTATTAAATTTGACCTGTGCCCTCTATCTATGTATACCTGTAAACACATATACACACATTCACATGTGTATTCATATTCCCATATACCCTTCTTCCACTATTTTCATACTGAGAAAAGTTTTATCAGTTACAGTTATCATTTTTCGATGTAGGAATGTAAATAGTTCAACTTTGATAAGTTCCTTATGATTTATTTTTCCTGTTTACCTTCTCAAGCATCTCTTGCTTCTTGTATCTGAATGTCAAATTTTCTATTCAACTCTGGTTTTATGCTCAAGAATGCTTGAAAGTCCTCTATTCCACTGAATGACCATATTTTCCCCTGAAACATGATACTCAGTTTTGCTGGGTAGGTGATTCTTGGTTTTAATCCCAGTTCCTTTGCCCTCTGGAATATCATATTCCATGCCCTTCCATCCCTCAGTGTAGAAGCTGCCAGATCCTTCGTTACTTGATTGTGTTTCCACAATATTGAAATTGTTTCTTCCTGGCTGCATTCTCTCCTTTATCTGGGAATTCTGGAACCTGGCTACAATATTCCTAGGAGTTTTCTTTTGGGGATCTTTTTCACGAGGTGATTTGTAGATTTGTAGATTCTTTCAATTTTCTTTCTATTTTGCCCTCTGGTTCTAAAACATCAGGGCAATTTTTCTTGAGAATTTCTTGAGGGATGATTTCTAGGTTCTTTCTTTGATCATGGTTTTCAGGTAGTCCAATAATTTTTAGATTATCTCTCCTGGATCTATTTTCCAGGTCAATGTTTTTTCCCATGAGATATTTCATACTGCCTTCTATTCTTTCATTTGATTGGATCTGCTTAATAGCATCTTGATTTCTCATAAAGTCACTAGCTTCCATTTTCTCCAGTCTAAATCTGAAGGAATGATTCTCCTCAGTGAGCTTTTGAGATTCTTTTTCCATCTGACAAATTTGGCTTTTTAAGGCATTCTTCTCCTCATTGCCTTTTTGAGCCTCTTTTGCCATTTGAGTTAGTCTATTTTTTAAGGTGTTATTTTCCTCAGTCAGGCTGTTAACTCTCATTTCATACTTTTCTTGCATCTTTCTCGTTTCTCTTCCCAATTTTTCCCCCACTTCACTTATCTGCTTCTTAAGGTCCTCTATGGCCTGTAACCAGCTCATATTTTCATTTGGGGCTTTTGGTGCCAGATTTCTGACCTCCCAGTCTTCCTCCTGTTCCATGCTTTGTTCCTCTTTGCCCCCAAAATAGGAGTCTAATGTTGCATTTTTCTGTTTATTTTGTTTCCTTTGCCTAGGCATGTTGCCACTCAATTACTTGACTTTTGGGCTTGTTGCCGCAGTAGGACTCTGCCACCAGCCAGGGGAGCTTCTGTCCCAAATGCTGGGTTTTTCTCAACTTCTGGAGGTATTAGTTGGGTGGCCTCTCTGAAACCTCCACACACTCTGGCAAGCTGGCCACGCACCCCAGACCACAATCCAGATCCAAGAAGGGTAAAGCAAGGGCACTTACCCCCCAGACTGATAGCTGGATCCCATATACCCTATAGCACATATCATATACCACAACTTGTTTAACTATTCCCCAAATGATGGTCATCCCCACAATTTCCAATTCTTGGCCGCCACAAAAAGAGCTTCTATAAATATTTTTGTACATATGGGTCTGTTTCCCTTTTTTACGAGCTCTTTGGGATATGGACCTAGTAGTGGTATTGTTAGATCAAAGGGTATGCAGTTTTATGGCACTTTGAGTATAGTTCCAAGTTGCTCTCCAGAATAGTTTTGGTTCAGTTTCATAACTCCACCAACAATGTATGTGTTTCAATTTTCCCACATCCTCTCCAACATTTATCATTTTCCTTTTATTTGTCATATTAGTCAATCCGATAGAGATGAAGTGGTATCTCACAATTATTTTAATTTGTATGGCTCTTATCAATAGTGATTTGAAATATTCTTTACATGGCTAGGGATAGCTTTAATTTCTTTATCTGAAAACCTTAACAGAAATGACTTGTATTCTTATAAATTTGACTCATTTCTCTATATGTTTTAGCAACAAGGCTTTACCAGAGACTCTAGCTATAAAATTTATTTCCCCAGATTCCTGCTTCCCTTCTAATCTTGGCTGCATTGGTTTTGTTTGTGCAACAAACTTTTTTAATTAAATGTGATCAAAATTATCCATTTTGCATGAAATAAAGTTTTAAAAAAGAAATAAACTACTCTAAAAGCTTATAGACTACTTCATGAATATTTTCTTTAAGAAGAGAGTCATGAGATGTGAGGTAAATTGAGCACCAAACTGTTTTGAATGCTACATTAAAAAAAAGATATTACAAAAGCTGAAAAGTAGAGAAGGATAAACAAGATGGTGATGGATTTCAAGGCTTTACTATATAAGGACTGATTAATTTTTTTACAGATTTTCAGCCTAAAGAAAATAGCATTCAGGGAGGGCATGATGACTGTTGTCTGGTAGTTAAAGGATTGGTGGAAGTGGGATAAAACTTGTTCAGCTTGACCCAAAGGGTAGAACTAGGAGCAATGGTTGGAAGTTATAGAGAGGTAGCTTTTGGTTTAAAAGGTAAAGCAATAAAGATAAACAAAGGATAAAGATAAAAGGAAAAACATCTTGGCAAATAAAGATGAGTAAAAGTTGAAATGGATGACTTTGAGAGATGATGGGTTCTGAATTGCATTGATCCTAACACATACTTCCTTGATAGATTCTCGTTCTGTTCTCAGTGCTTTTCCCACTGAGGGGTAGCAATTGCCAAGTTTATAGTGCTGTCAGTCTCTCTCCCTTTTGGTTACTGAAGTCTGTTTCCATAACTAGGGTATTTAATCTCCAACTTCTGCCCACTTGTTTGCAAGACTCTCTCCTTTCTCCCTATCACATCTGGACAAAACCATGTAAATCATACTGAAAATTGTTATCTCACATTTTTGTTTAAATATTGCTCAGACCAGCCCTTCATCAATTCCTCATTTCTCTGCTGAAATCTGATGTGAGATCAATGACTGGTCTGTCCCACATTCTTACTTACCCTTTTCCCATCCTGCCCTGCTTTCCTCATATTCAAGGGAAAGAAACTTTTTTCTTTATTTTTTTCCTTGATAATTATTACTCATTATCACCTTTTTTTCCCAATAGGAAACTTTCATAACCCCAGAATGCCAGAATTTTATGAAAAGCTATTTGGGAAATATACTAAATAGGCTGATTCCTAAAGTCCTTTCCTCCACTCCTGCTCTAACTTCCTGAGATTCTGTAACTGTGGACTAAGGGAAATAAAAGTGTTGGCTCAGTTAAATAGATTGGGTACACAAGACGCAGTAGTCAATGACGATAGTAACCTACTGTTTGATAAACCCAAGGACTCCAGCTTCTGAGATAAGAACTCACTATTTGACAAAAACTGCTGGGAAAACTGGAAAATAATATGGCAGAAACTGGGCATAGACCAATATCTTACATTGTATACCAAAATAAAGTCAAAATGCATTGATGATTTAGATATGAAGGCTGATACTATAACCAATCTGGGAGAGCAAGTTTACCTGTCAGATTTATGAAGAAGGGAAGATTTTATGACCAAACAGGAGATAGAGAGCATTACAAAATACAAAATGGGTAATTTTGATTATATTAAATTGGAAAATTTTTGTACAAATAAAGTCAACGTAACCAAGGTTAGGAGGGAAGCAGAAAATTGGGAAAGAATTTTTACAACCAGTGTCTTTGATAGAGGCCTCATTTCTAAAATATACAGAGAACTGAGTCAAATCTATAAGACAACAAGTCATTCCCCAATTGATAAATGGTCAAAGGATATAAACAGACAGTTTTCAGAGAAAGAAATTAAAGATATCTATTAGCATATGAAAAACGCTCTAATTCACTATTGATTAGAGAAATGCAAATGAAAACAACTCTGAGGTGCCACATCACACTTATCAGTTTGGCTAACATGACAAAACAGGAAAATGATAAATGCTGGAGAAGATGTGGGAAAATTGGAACACTAATGTATTGTTGGCAGAATTGTGAACTGATTCAATCATTCTGGAGAACAATTTGGAACTATGCCCAAAGGGCGATAAAATTGTGCATACCCTTTGACCTAGCAATGTATCCCAAAGAGATCATAAAAATGAGAAAAGGACCCACTTGTACAAAAATATTTATAGCACCTTTTTTTGTGGTGGCAAAGAAGTGGAAATCAAGGGGATCTCCTTCAATTGGGGAA
Organism: Gymnobelideus leadbeateri; assembly: GCA_011680675.1. Lineage (NCBI taxonomy): Eukaryota > Metazoa > Chordata > Mammalia > Diprotodontia > Petauridae > Gymnobelideus > Gymnobelideus leadbeateri. The sequence goes on along the minus strand of WOXC01004776.1, from coordinate 656,858 downwards.
TGGCTAAATAAGTTGTGGTATATGAATGTAATGGAATACTATTGTGCTATGAGAAATTAGGAGCAGATGGACTTCATAAGAACCTGGAGATACTTATATAAACTGATGCTGAGTTAGGGGAGCAGAACCAGGAGAACATCTTACACAATTACAGACACATTATATCTGTGATGACTAACTTTGATAGACTGGGCTCTTCTCAGCAATACAAGGTTATAAGATAACTCCAAAAGACTCATGATGGAAAAGGCTATCCACATCCAGAGAAAGAATTATGGAGTCTGAATGCAGATTGAAGCAAACTACTTGCTCTCTCTCTCTTTCATGCTGTTTTGTTTTGTTTCTTCTTTCTTGTTATCCATTCCATTGGTTATACTTCTTTACAACTTGAATAATGTTTAATGTGAAGGTATATGTAGAACCTATATTGGATTGCATACCAACAGTGGGGGGAAGAGATGGAGGGGGAGAACATTTGGAACTCAAAAACTTATGGAACTGAATGTTGTAAACTAAAAGCAAATAAGTTTTTTTAACAAAGAAGAAAGTAGTAAAGTCCTATTTGTTTCTACTGGGGGAGGTAATAGGTATATCTATTCCTTTTCAGTCTAGATCTTTGCCTATTTGATTTGTAAGTTTTGAAAAGAATACAGAATTCTTGGGGAAAACGGTCAATAAGAAAATCAGAGAATAAATTGAACTTCCAATGTTATGAGCTACCTCTGTTCTGAGTATGAATGCTAATAGTACTTTGAATCCTGAGTATATGATTTTTTATCACTTAGTTACCAAGATTCATATCAACAAATTAATCTCTTTTGCCTAGTTATATTTTAGGAATTGAGAGGATACACATCCAAATATAGATCCAAAATAAAACTCAAAGCAATAATAGGAGGAAAATATTTGGTATCTGACAGTTCCTACTTTTGGAACTAAATGAATAGCCCCTCAGAATTTCTTAGACTTGAGAAAAAAATCAAGAAGATAATTCTTTCTCAGCATGCCTTGTCACACTGACTTAAACCTTGACAACTGAAGTTTGATTTTAATATAGATACCTATTATATTTGAAAGAGTAAAAAAAGTGACTCTCTCTACTCATCTGAAACAATAGTTTCACATTCTAAGAGAACATATTACATTGAGATTTGGGAATATCACTAATATAAGTATAATTTGATGTGGAGTTCATAAAACATTCTTCTAGTTTGAAAATATTCCTCAGATCAAGTTGGTTAGTTTAATGAAAAACAAAAACCAGGTTTAATTGATGGTATGTCAGGGAAAATAAATGTGTAGGATACCTCTCTGGACTCTGTTCTTTGAATCTTCTGATTATACCCCTACTTAGAATATTAAATTTGTCTGACTTTTCTGGTTTGAGAGAGCAGTATTTTCCAAATAAGCAAAGATGAGCTATACATATTACTCTTCAGTAATGATACTTCCTTCTGTCTTAGAAGTCATTGATTTTGATTTTAAAAAGCTCTTTTTGATTCTTTTCTAGGGGATATACTCAATGATCTGGGAAATGGATTGTCCTTGAAGGGTGTTTATCAATGAATTAACTGTGGTTTGATACCAATTTATCAGTAGTACTTTGGACTCAAAGCTCTCTTTGCTTGACATTTCCATCAAATACTTGGATGATAGTCACAGTCACAATGAGAAATTTCAGTGCCAAGGGCAAGCAGAATTAAATGTACCCTGAACCAACCCTAAGACATGAAATATGGCAGGAAAGACTCTAGTACACTGGCCCTGTCTGGGTAAAACCTAGGGATATAATTAAGTCTGCCAGCAAAGCCACTTCTTAGAAGAATCAGGGTAGACTATGACTGGGACGTATTCAAATAGTATGTAGACACCAAGGGAAGGAAAGGATGGCATCATTTGGAAACTTTTTAGTTTACTTCATTTAAATATCTTTGCCACTTGCTTCCATATTGTTGAAAGAGGGACAGTGCTGTAAAAATATAGATGTAAGGGGTAGCTAGGTGGCACAGTAAGAGCACTGGCCCCAGAGCTGGGAGGACCTGGGATTGGTTTGGCCTCAGTACTTAGCACCCACACATAAGTAATTAGCCGTGTAAACTTGAGCAAGTTACTTAACCCCAATTGCTTAAAAATATATATAGATGTAACAAACTTGATGATTACATAATTGTTTAAAAATGTATTTAAATTTTTTGCATCTTTTCAATTTTAGTTTCCATATGGCTGTGACTATGGCATATAGAGTATATACCCCCCCCCTTTTTTTTTTGCTATTGATACATAATGGATAGGCAGCAGGAAGGTCAGTTGGAGAACTTTTTTTTTATTTTATTTTTACTTTTTTTTAACTTCTGGTTTACATAATTCGTTTCCACCAAATTTTGAGTTACAATTTTTCTCCCATTTGTTCCCTCCCACCACCCCAGAATAGCAGTCCCACTAGATATCCCCTCATCCAATCTGCTCTCTCCCATATCTTCTCCCATACCCCCTTCGACTTTGCCATTAGGGCAAGGTGAATCTCAGAGCCCCAAATGCCTGGACATCTTATGAAACATTTAATTTTAAAACTTCGATTTTCAGATCCATTCCCTTCCTCCCTTGTCACCCACTCCCTCTGAGAAGATAAACAATTCAGTATGTGTTGTACATGTATAGCTATGCAAAACATTACCATAATAGATATATTGTAAAAGACTGCTTCTATTTCCCTCCCATTCATCTCACCTCCCACTTGGTCCATTCCCTACTTTGATCTTGTCCCTCTTTGATAGTGGGTACTTCCGACCTCCTCTCCCCCCAGAATGCCCTCCCCTCCATCCTTCCCCCTCTCATCCCCCTTTCCCCTACTCTCCTGCAGGGTGAGATATCCCATTTAGTATGTATGTGATTCTCTCCTTGAGCCAACTTCAGTGAGAATATGGTTTTGCCTTTTTGCCTTCCTGTTCTTCCCCTCCCCTGCAACTACTTCCCCTTGCCTCTTCTACATGAGATAGTTTACTCTACCCTGTCTCTCCCCATCTCCTCTTGCCTCTGTCCTCCCTCACCTCTTGATTTCACCCCTTAAGAATCATCCCTTCCCATCAAATTCGACCTGTGCACTCTATCCATGTATACCTGTAAACATATGCCCATATACCCTTCTTCAATTATTTTCATAATGAGAAAGGTTTCATCAGACACAGTTATTGTTTTTCCATGTAGGAATGTATATAGTTCAACTTTGATAAGTTCCTTTTGATTTCTTTCCCTTGATTACCTTCCCAAGCATCTCTTGCTTCTTGTGTCTGAATGTCAAATTTTCTATTCAACTCTGGTTTTTTTCCTCAAGAATGCTTGAAAGTCCTCTATTCCACTGAATGACCATATTTTCCCCTGAAACAAGATAATCAGTTTTGCTGGGTAGGTGACCCTTGGCTTCAATCCCAACTCTTTTGCCCTCTGGAATATCATATTCCATGCCCTTCGATCCCTCAGTGTAGAAGCTGCCAGGTCCTGTGCTATTCTGATTGTGTTTCCACAATATTGAAATTGTTTCTTCCTGGCTGCTTGGAGTATTTTCTCCTTGATCTGGGGATTCTGGAACCTGGATATAATATTCCTGGGAATTTTCTTTTTGGGATCTTTTTCAGGAGGTGATCAGTGGATTCTTTCAACCTCTATTTTGCCCTCTGGATCTAAAACATCAGGGCAGTTTTCCTTGAGAATTTCTTGAAGGGTGATTTCTAGGTTCTTTCTTTGATCATGGCTTTCAGGTAGTCCAATAATTTTTAAATTGTCTCTCCTGGATCTATTTTCCAGGTCAGTGGTTTTTCCCATGAGATATTTCACATTGCCTTCTATTCTTTCATTTGTTTGGATCTGCTTAACAGCATCTTGATTTCTCATAAAGTCACTAGCTTCCATTTGCTCCAGTATAACTCTGAGAGAATGAATCTCCTCATTGAGCTTTTGAGATTCTTTTTCCATCTGGCAAATTTGGCTTTTTAAGGTATTCTTCTCCTCATTGCCTTTCTGAGCCTCTTTTGCCATTTGAGTTAGTCTATTTTTTAAGGTGTTATTTTCCTTAGTCAGGCTGTTGACTGTCCTTTCATACTTTTCTTACATCTTTATCATTTCCCTTCCCAATTTTCCCCCACTTCTCTTATCTGCTTTTTTTTCAGTTAACAAGCTTACTTTAATCAAACAAACATATATTACCTAGTTCAGGGGGAAAAGGTCAGCACCCTGAACTTCAGAGTATACAGACAGATCAAACAGACAGGCTTCCAAACTGTCCAATCATTATATCAATATCAAAATCACAGTTACCAGAGAGGGAAGCATCAACATCTGGGTTATCTTTCTTTTTTTTTTTTTTTACCTTTTGGAGGGCAATTGGGGTTCAGTAACTTGCCCAAGGTCACATGGCTAGGTTTTTTTTGTTTGTGTGTGTTAAGTGTCTGAGGTCAGATCCGAACTCAGATCCTTCTGACTCTAGGGCTGGCACTCTACTCACTGCTCCCCCTAGCCGCCCCAACATCTGGGTTTTCAAAGCCAGGGGGCTCTCAACGGCTGCCCAGAGTCTCATCTGGTCAAATCACACAACACTTCTCAAAGTGAGCCCCAAAGCAAAGCCTCCCATCCGGGTTAATATAGCCTTCTCCTGGCTCAGAGAATGTAACACACTTCTTGACCCACGGCCCAATCACAAAGTATCAAGGTGTGGGCTTTCCTGAAAAACAAGCCTCCCATCACAGGCTTCAGGTGCACTTAAGCTAGGGGCAGGGAAGATCTTTAAATCTGAATTTCCATTACATTCGGCCCCAAGATCTTTCATGCCCATAGCATACACAATTTGCATTTGAATCAGCACTAAACATCTCTTAGGTCACATTTTCCAGGTACATAAGAAAATCACAATATAATCTCAAAGTACAATAGTCCAAGTCTTCCACTCATGGGGCAAATGTTAACTCAGTCACTTATCAGTAAAATCAAAAAATAGTCACTCTGAAGTTAACTCAATCACATCAGTAATTTCCACTCATGGGGCAAAGTCTTGATTAACTCAATTAGTCTCTTATCAGTAACAATATCTCAAAGTACAATCAGTAGCTTATTCAGTAAAATCTTACTAAGTATGCCCACAGCATAGACAATTTACATTTCAATTAGCACTAACCATCTCTTAAGTCATATTTTCAAGGTACATCTAAAGTTACCAAAGTGACCACTGGGCTTTAAACAAAGTAGGTTGCATTATCATATTATTTCAAAACAAAGAGTCCAAATAAAGTTCTCTTGGGAGGAGGGGGGGTGTCGTTCCCATAACACTGCTCTGGCCTCTACTTCCAAGTCTAGAGAGGGGGCTGGGCAACAAAACCAAAGTGGGGTCCTTGGGGTCCTTGGCACTTCACCCCACCCACCATAGTCACAAGTCCATCCTCCCCCTTGGTCCCAAACTGTGGGATGCAGCAAGGAAACACATTCAGTGCCCCTGCTTTGCCACACAGTCCTTATCTTGTCCTGTGACTGAATTCCAAAGTCCTGGGTTCCTTCTCCTCCAGCAGAAGGCAGTAGCTCCTGGCTTCTCCACAGGTCCCCATACAGGCAGCTCACCATTCCTGCTCTCAGCTCAGCGAAGTCAGCATGCAGGCCATTCTTCTCTCCTGCCCCAGGGCTCCACAGAATCACAGCTATCACAACTGGGAAACAAACAATTATCCCAGCCCCCATACTTTCCTTTTACTCAGCAGATCCCATCCCTCGTCGCTATTTTGTAGCAGCAAGCACCCCAGCATCCCCAGGGTGTCTGCCAACACAGGTTCTTAGATGTGCTTTTCAAAAGAAAAGCAACTCAAAATCAGTTAATAAGCTTACTTTAATCAAATAAACATATATTACCTAGTTCAGGGGGAAAAGGTCAGCACCCCAAACTTCAGAGTATACAGACAGATCAAACAGACAGGCTTCTAAACTGTCCAATCATTATATCAATATCAAAATCACAGTTACCAGAGAGGTAAGCATCAACATCTGGGTTTTCAAAGCCAGGGGGCTCTCAATGGCTGCCCAGAGTCTCATCTGGTCAAATCACACACTTCTCAAAGTGAGCCCCCTCTTATCTGCTTCTTAAGGTCCTCTATGGCCTGTAGCCAGCTTGTATTTTCATTTGGGGCTTTTGGTGCAGGAGTTCTGACCTCACAGTCCTCCTCCATGCTTTGATCCTTTTTGGCCCTAAAATAGGAGTTCAATGTTGACTTTTTCTGTTTATTTTGTTTCTTTTGCCTAGGCACGTTGCCACTTAATTACTTGATTTTTGGGCTTGTTGCCACGGAAGTACTCTGCCATCAGACAGGAGACCTTCCGTCCCAAATGTGGGGTCTTCACAAATTCTGCAGGTTGGGTGGCCTCTGTAAAGCCTCCACCCACTCTGGCAAATTGGATACCCACCCCAAACTTCCCCCCCATACCACAATCCAGATCCAGGCAGTTTAAAGCAAGAGCGATTAACCCCCAAACTGATTGCTGGGTCTCCTTACAGTTCGCAGACCAGGAGCTAGAGCCACTACTGATGCTGCAAAATGGCTTCTGTGCTGTGTTTCTTCAGCAGCTTTTCACCCCCAGGGGAGGAAGCCAACTCGTTCCCCAAATGCTGGTCCCAAAGTCCATAGGGCACTAACCTCTCACTTTGTCCTAGGCATATCTGTGCTGATAATTCTGGAATCGCCACAGCTACTGGTGTTCTGGGGTCCCTCTAGCCGGCTGCTGGCCCGGCCGCCCTAGGGCTAAAACCGGGGCTCGTGCGGGCCTGGGCTCAGCTCCCAGAGCATGCGCTGTTGGTTCCCAGTGAGCTGTGCTGCCTGCTCTCAGAGCGCTGCGCTCGCTGCTCCCTGTGGGGCTGCTGGGTTCTCCTCAGCGGGAGGTTAGTTTCTCTGTGTAGTTCTGTGGGTGCTGGGGCTCCAAAAGTTGTTCAGAGTCTCCTTTCACATTGTTTGGAGTTTTGTGGGGCAGAGCACCTTGGAAGTGCTGTTTCTACTCCGCCATCTTGGCTCCGCCCCCCAGTTGGAGAACTTTTAAGGAAAGATTCTGAATTCAAAGTAATTTTGGTAAATTGAAGGAGATATCTATAAAAAGATGATGTTTAGTAAGGTTACGTTAGATGACCTGTACTCACTCATCTGAAAGAAGAGATGATTGGAAGGGATATTTAAGAACAGTAGCAAAATGACTACACATGTATAACCTATGTCAAATTGCTTGTCCTTTCAATGAGGGAAGGACAGAGAGAATTTAGAACTCAAAATCTGAAAACAGGATGTTCAAGTTGTTTTAGATGTAGTTAGAAAAAATTGAAATATTAAATTTAAAAAATTATCAAAGAAAGTATTTTATGAAAATATCAATGACAATCTATTTTCCATTTCCAAAATGGAAGACAAAGAGGAAATGGGCATTGTCAGTCACATGGGAGATTTAAGAGAATGTCTTTTTTTTAGTTAAAATTTATTTTTTAAATTAATAAGCATTTATTATCTCTCTTCCTACCCCACCTTTCTACCTATCCAGAAAAAGAGAAGAATAAAACACGTAACAGATATGTATAGTCAAGCAAAACAATTCCCTCACTGTCTATATCCAAAAATATGATTCATTCTGCATATGTAGTCCATTACTTCTCTATCAGGAGATGGGTAGTACTTATCATCAGTTCTCTGGAACATGATTGGTCATTACATTGATCAGGATCCTAAGTCTTTTAAAATTGATATTTTCTTTTACAATGTTGTTATAGTGTAACTTGTCCACATTGTTTTGCTCATTTCATTCGGTATCAGTTGATACAAGTTTTTTCAGGTTTCTCTGAAACTGTCCCCATTGTTGTTCCTTAGGGCATATTAGTATTCAATTACATACATATATCTTAGTTTGTCCAGTCATTCTCCAACTGAGGGGCACCTTAAAGAAAAAAGTCCCCACGGTGCAAATTGGAATGGATTATTGAACAAAACTGTGGAACCTTAAGGGTGGCTCCTTCATTCTGACCATATTTCAGATGGTCATGTATCACTTTAGGCCCCTAAACTGATAAAGGTCTGGTGTTATATGCTTACACTCAAGCATCCTCTATGCTACTGGAGAAAACAATACTTTCAGAAATAAAGAAATGTGAAATACATATGAAATGGGGTTTTGGGGCTCATCATATGGCCTACTGGAAGGAGCCAGGGCATAGGCCATGGGGAGGGTCAGGGCACCTGCCCTACTCCAGTGTATGGTCATCCCCTAATTACCTTGTTATGCAATATAATAATTACAAAGAAATCTTTTTGGGGGGGAGAATGGTGGGGACTAGAGGCAAAGTACTAAGAAGTGGGTGAATCCTGAAAGACATTTTTGTAGGGAATCTTCCAGGAGCTAAGGACATTTTTTGAATTGCATATTTAAAGAGATTGAGTAGTGAACTTCTGAGTCTAATGAAATTGAGAGTAAAACAACACTCTTTAACTTACTAGTCAACCTACTGGGTTTTTTTGTCTTTTGGGAAGGGTGAAGGCAGAGCAGTTGTGGCTAAGTGACTTGCCTAAGCTCACAAAGCTAGTAAGTGTTAAGTTTCTAAGGTTGGATTTGAACTCAAGTCCTCCTGACTCCAGGGCCTGTGCTTTATTCACTGTGCCACCTAGCTGTCCCTACAACCTATTGTTTTTAAAGATGGTATTTTGTGAATTCTGGCAATTATGTAAATCTTTCCCTTTCATTAAAGTAAAATATTAAAATAATCTGAACTTAGAACAAAACATTCAAATAGCTGTATCATACATGTTAAATCAAGATTTCAAAAATACTGATGCATATTCAATCACATTGCTTTCTTGAAAAGTGTTCTTGAGAACCAAAGGGTTTTTTGGTACCATCTATACATAAAATAAAAAAATTAAAATAATATTTATTTAGGCTTTCTAATCTTTTTCACTTTCTATTTTATATATATTTTAATGTACGCAATATATTAGTACAGCACTATGCTGCTATAGTTTATAAAGAAACATATTTTGGGGTACATTATCAAAAAAGTTTGGAAACAATTATAATGGTAGATGGAATGCTGAATTTGGAGTCATGGGATCTGAGTTTAAATTCTTACTATAATACAACCTCCTATATCAAGGAAAACACCTTCTTAGTCATAGTCAAACACAGGGAAAAAACCTCAAGTGTTTTCCTGATCTAGCAGGAATTACCATTCTTCCCATCTCTGCCAGTGCTCCTATTGCTCTAGTGATAAAGTACCAGACCAGAAGCTCCTGATTCCTTATTTTGGTCCCTTTTACCCCACTCCTGTCAACCCCTGACCACACAACAACATGCAGAGAGCAGGGTCATTTATTTCTTATTTTTTTCCTGACAGTCACAGGGTTAAATTTCATGATTACTTGTACCCCTCAATCTAAGAGAACACTCCAGATTTTTTTTTCAAGAAATAAGAAACTACCCTAATAAGTCTTCATTCAACTTTTTTAGGCACTTGGGCAGGGTTATCCTTACTGTTCAAGTCTCTCCACAGGTTTTTGTTTTGTTTTATTTTCGTCACTTTCTAGGCCTAAATTGGGAGGTGATTCCTAGCAATTATCTAGCATGCATGTTCTGAAGCCAGTAGGAGTCTCCTGCAGTACCATGGAGAGGGACAAAAGAGATCAGACCCCAGCACTTACTGCCTAAGTACACAGAACTCAGAATGGTTCACAGGACAAATACCTTATTATAAATTTGTTTACTTTTATAGCATATTTTCCCCCATCAAAATGCAAATAGTTCAGATTTTATTATAGGTTGAGCTCCACATTCTGCTTATATGTTTATATTCTACTTCTGTTTGTGAAATTTTTGAGAGTGCTACTAAATTTATAATAAAAATGACTAAAAAGAAAACACCACCACTTAGATAACAAAAGCAAATAAAAACAAACAAAAATCCTTTGAAAGTCTCCCAGTTAGAAAGACTCCTTGGTTAAAGAAATAGTAACTGTCCTTGGATAGCTATTTCCCCCCCTGGTAGTTCCTTCCCTTTGCTGGTTACCAAACTGGGAAAGGCAAAATCAGATGCATTGTTACTGCCACTGCTATGTTTTCCTCTCTGTCTCTCTACAGCAGGAGCCACAGCAGCAATGCACCGGTGGCAGAGGGATGGAAGTGCAGATCTGTTTGCTGTCGTTTCTACCCAAGCATCTAACACAGAGTACTAAACATGGAATGAGCCTAATAAATGTTTTTGAATGAACGGGAGCGTTCTTTGTTCTCTTCATCCCTCCTACTTCAGTTAAATTCAAAGACTGTTAAAACTGCTAGGAATCTTAGAGAAAATAAAGTCCAACCCCCTCATTTCACATGTGAGAAAACTGAGACCAGAGAGACTTGTCTAATGCCAAAAAGCTTATGACTTTTTTTCAAAGGTCATTCATATGACTGAACAATTGTCTTGTCCAAAGGCACATAGTAGCAACAGAACTGATACTAAAACCCACATCTTCTGGTTACCGATCCAATGTTCTTTGTATTACATTGTACTGACTCCTTTATTCCCTGTCTTCCTTTTCCTTTATATTTTCCTAATCCCTCTTCCCCCATCTCCCAATCTCTTTGTATTATTCTCTGATACAGTGCCCAACCCCTTGTTTCCTGAAGTCTCATATTTTTATTTTTACTTAGAATACACTTTCAGTTTCCTTATAGAAAGAAATGATTTAAAATATACAATTTCAGTGGAGTGTTTAAGATAGAGACTCTGAATGGCAAGTACTATATAAGGTATATATATATATATATATATATATATATATATATATATATATATGCATATACATATATGCATATATATGTATATATATGAGCACATAAGCATACATACATAAATATATAAAAATAATATTGTATATACATACATAAACACATATCTGTATTCATCTACATCTATATCTATATGCAGTTGAGTAGTCCAGTGACTAGAATGCTGGCCTTGAAGACATAAAGAACTGAATTTGAATCCTACCTCAGATGTTTATTAGTTGTGTGACCCTAGGTAAATCACCTAACCTCTCAGCCTTAGTTTCCTGAGTTATAAAATTGGAATAATAATAACAATAACAACACCTATTTCATAGGGTTATTGTGAGTATCAAATGGGATAACCTATGTAAAACACTTTGCAAACCTTAAAATACCATATAAATATTAGATATTATTATTGTACATACATCTGTATGCACACATTTACTCAACAAACTGGTTCTCTCTCCACCTGTGTAGATTGTGACCTATCCATGCCTTCTCATATTTAAAAAAAAATCAGTAATTTTTTATAATAGTTTCTTCAAAATCAACAACAAAGACATTAAAGCTATGTTACCTATAACTCAGTTTAATTCAGCTTTTCTCTACTCCTTCCTACCGTGCAAATAGCATGATAGCATGTCATTATTTACATTATCTTGTAGAAAGCATCTATTGAAGGAATAGAGACCACAGTAGCATTTGTTGTGCAGGACTCTTCACTAGAGATGATTTGTTGGACTGAGAGCACCTAAGAAAGCCCTCTTTGAGCCATCTACAGGGAGTGGGCAATGACTAATTTACAAAGAAGCAATTCTCCTTTGCACTGGTATTATTTATCTTTCTCTGGGTAATTAATTACTAGTTGTTACTTCAATCAGATGGTGGTTGTGGTTTCAAATGTTTCAAAAGAAACTTTCTTTCAAATTTCCTCATTCTCAAAAGTTGATTAGTCTTAGTTATGATAAGTGGGGCAAACAGAAGACAATGTATCTCTGAAATATCAACACATGTTCTGATATTCAAAGACCTTTGGCGGAAGCAGAGTGTAATAGTAATGTAATTTGATCCCTTTGTATTGGCAAAGCTAACAGGTACTTAGCACCTAGTTTGAAATTGATTAGATCAAGCCTCTGTTAAGAAACAAAAGGTATGAGCCCCTGTTGCTGATGTAACAGGAAGTTGCTGATGTAACAGGAAGGGGCAGAATAGGGAGGAGCTAATAAAGGAGAAGTCCTAGCTGGAATTTCAGATCTTCTTGGAGCCAGGTTCTGAAGGCTGAGGAACAGAGGTCCAGGCTGGAGAGAATGATTTTTATTTTGGGAACCTGGATGAAGTGATTTTGATTCTGGGAACCAGCTGAAACTTCTGCTGAAAACTTCTGAGAACCAACCAGGGCTGCCAGAGGAATCATGACTGTGGTGTTGGTACTTTGTCTGTGGCTTTGTTAAGCCTTGACTTCCCAGGAACAGAGACTGTGAAGGGTTTAAGGTGGACTGGACACTCTGTACTTCAGTGTGGAACAGGAAGTGCATGGAGAGCTGGACAAGGAACTGGGAGCTGTCTGCCTTTGAACCCAGGTGTCAGTTTTGTGAATCTAGGTAGGAGCTGGGGCTATGGAAAGGGAACCAGGGAAGCTGAGAGCCTTGCTTGGGTCAAAATGAAAAGATCTCTCTGTGGAGACTGAGTAATGACTGATAAAATTGTAACTTACTTGTGACTGAGGGGTGGATGGCCTGTGTATTTTCTACTACCCCTTAAAAGGGTACTGAGTAGTGACTGATGGTGATATTGTAACTTAATTTCACCACATGAGTGGAGAACCTTGACTATTGTACTTTGTGTCCCTTAAAGAGGCCTCCTTAAGGGTGATTGAGTTACTAAATGATTGAGTGATTGAATTAAGGACTTTGTGATTGAGTGACTAAATGAATGTACTTTGTTCAAAAATGTGTAACCACTTTGGTGCAAAATATGTGGCTATTTTAGGGATAAGTTGTAACATTGTGAATGGGGTATTTTGATTTCTGTGAATGTTTTGCTTAATTGGTTACTGAATAAATAGAGTGTTCATTATACTATGTAATCAGAACCTTGAAGCTGTTCACAGCCGTACCCTCTGGGAAGCTGCTTGAGCTTGGCTTTACACAGACCTACAAAGAAGATGCTTAGAAGATGACCCCATGTTCTGACTTTCATATACCTTGGGTTACTAAAGAAGTAGCTTTCTGTGGTGCCTGCCCATTGTGTAAATACTGAAATTTAGAAAAGAACCCTTGAGGAATTTTTTTTCGGTGTAGTTTCTATTTCTTTCCTATTTGGGGGGGGGGGGTAGGGGTAAGTTGTTTATTTATTTATTTATTTTTGATGGTTCTAGTCTTTGACACTCAGGATAAGTGACCTAAGGCAAATGCAATTAAATTCAACAGATAATTGAAGAGGAGTGAAGTTAGGACTAGAGGAGATAAGTATAGAAAAGAAAATACTTGAAACAAGTCCAGTAGAATAAAAATAGACAGAGGATTTGATGACAAGGAGACACTGTCACTTAGCAGTATATGTGTGTTCAGGTGTGGGGTGAGTAGAGCAAGCATTTGTTCTGCATTCAAGAGATCTTAAAGCAGTAGCAAGTTCCTCTATCAATCACAAAAAAAGGGATGCTTGGTGAGGGACTGGGTGGGCAAATTCTAGCACAGACCAACCCTTAACGTAACCAGAATAAAAAAAAAAGGCAGCAAGGAACATATTCAAGATAGGCTCTAGTTAAAATAGCAAGTTCAACAATGAAAACTTTTCAGGAAAAGCTAAAAAAAACTTTAGAGAAAGGATAAACATGGAAAGTGAAAGTGATAAAGACTAGTACTCTTGAGAGAGTGGTTGATTGGACAGAACCACCCTATTCCATTTCGGCAGGGGTTCCCTAAGGTCAAGGATATTGGTTCCTGAAGCAGCCTCTGTGAGAACTGAGGATATGACAGGGTGGGGAGTTTTGGGGGGTGGCATCTCTGAAGCCCAGGAGCTTTTTCAGAAGGTGCTGAACAAAAGAACCTATTGTGTATTTAGTGATGAGATGAAACCTAATAAACTTAATGGGATGTTTGAATAGCCCCTGGAGGGTTTGGTTCTCTTGGCCTGCAAGTCAGTGATCTCCAAGGAAGGATGACAAAAATGTTTGTAGGCAGCTCTTCTGAACTGGGGACAGTGAACTTAATACTTAAATGCTGGCTATTTCATTCTGGTCCTTGGGACTCTCTCTTTCATGTAAAGTTTCTTCTCAAGAAGAACTGGTTACTTTTTAAATATGCTTTTGCTCCATTTCAGGATTGTAAAGCTCAAATTTCCTCATCTTTTCCAAGTTCTCAAGAGTTCAAATGTCTTTCTTTTACAAACTAAAAATCAATGCCACACTCCATTCACCAATAGTCCCACACTAACAAACCACTTTGTGTAAGGGTAAAGGCTATAGAGAGACCTCTTCTGAGATGTTATCCAGACAGCAGCAGTCTGACTGTCATACCAGCCCACAGCATGGGCAGCACCTGGGCGGGTGTTTTAGTTTGGTTTGTATGCTCCCAGCTTGTTTTCTGTAGCTTTCCTTTCCAGTGGGCATGTCTACAAGAAACTCGTGCCCCCAGGTTGTTAAATCTAGTCTGACATACCTACAACAAGATGTGAACAAAATGAACAAGAACAAATAGATAACATGACTTGCTGGGAACTAAAGCAGCTGAAAGAGTAGTCATAAACTAGGTTTTTCTCTGCCAGATAGTATCTTGAATAATGTTTTGCTTCATAATAGCCATTGTCATAAGTTCTAGTCAAAAGAACTATAATTAGCCAGAAATAAACAAGTCTTTGGCCTGCAGTGCCAACATTCTGAGCAGTAGGGGTGAGGATTTAATTTCTCACAGTGAGGAGACATGATTTCTTCCTGTGGCCACTATCGCCTCCATGTTTCATGTTGTGGACTTTCATTAGCACATTCTACCATGGGGAAAACTATATTGACCCCACCCCCAGGATCCTATCACCTTCTCCTAAGGGGAAGACTCTGGGAGACGAACTGCCTGTTTTCCCCAAATGATTACACCCATGGTCAGACTGTCCTCTCTATCAGCATAGACTTCTCCTCTCCAATAGATTTCTTCTGTGCTGATTCACCCAAACTCTTTTTGCTTTAAGTAAAAAAAAAAGTTTCTAGTTATCATTGTTAGTAAGAGATATTGTTGAGATATCTGATACACTTATTAATAGTTTCTGGAATCTCAGTAGAACATAGAGAGTATATGAAACGAATGGGAGGAATGTTTTAATTCTTGGTGAAGCCTTAAGTTATCTAGAGTTAATGCATATTAACAAAATTGAAATACAAACCAAGAAAGTTCTTTGGGCTTTAATAGACTATAAGCTCAAAATGAGTCAGATATGTTTAAAAAAAAAAAAAGAATGTTCTCAGACTGAATTAAGTTAGGTGCAGAGTCCAGAATGTGAATAAAGGAGATGATATTCTCATTTACTGTCTTCTGCCTTGATCAGACCACATATAGATTATGGGAAGCCACATTTTTGAAGTCATTGTCAAGTTGGTGAGTATTCAGTGAAGCAGGACCAGAATGATCAAGGGACTAGAGATCATATTGTTGAGCACAACTCCACCTTCCCCCTCCCCTAATTGATCTGTAAGGAGGCATTTCAGCACAACTTCACCTTTCCCCTCCCCTAATTGATCAGTGGGACAGAGTTTCAGCCTAAGGTAAAATCCCCGCTCCATTCTTTTCCTTGTCCCCTCCACCCCTCACCAGGTGTTCCCCATCTCCACCCATTCTGGGTTCCTTTACCCTCAGCCTAGGGTAAACTTCACTGGCATGGGAAATTCAACTGTACATGGACCAATCACTGATTGTAGTTTCAGCTTACATAACCTGGCTATTGAATCTCTTTAAAAACTGGCACACTAGGGGCAGCTAGGTGGTGCAGTGAGTAGAGCACTGTCCCTGGAGTCAGAAGGACCTGAGTTCGGATCCAGCCTCAGACACTTAACACACAAACAAAATAACCTAGCCGTGTGACCTTGGGCAAGTTACTTAACCCCAATTGCCCTCCAAAAAGCAAAAAAAATAAAAATAAAAATAAAAATAAAAACTGGCACACTGTCTGGGCCAGCACTGTCTGATTTGGGTATGTAACCCTGACAGTCCTGTGGCAATAAAATCCATTTCCAATTTTAATCTCAGGGTTCTTCTGTCTTGCTCCTTTGTGCCCTACAATATCATGCTATATGAAGACTGACAAAGACATGCAGATACTTTGCTTAGAGAAAAAAAGCTGGGGCGGGGAGGGGCAGGGAATGAGAGCTGCCTTCAAGTATTTTGATGGTTGTTATTTGCAAGAAGGATTAGAGTTAATCGTGGAGTCAGTGGATAGATCTAGGACTGAGGGGTAAAGGTTATAGAAAAGCAAATTTAGGCTTAATTTAAGGGGACATTTCCTAATAATTAGAGTTGTCTTAAAGTGGAATCAGGTGCCTTATGAAGTAGCCACTTCCCCAGGATAGGTAGTTTTTCAGCATAGGCTGAATGGCCACTTCTAATGATTAAGTACAGTCTCTGGGAACCCTCTTGAACTCTCCTTGAATATTCCCACTTGATGAGGCATTTGCCTGAGGCCATAAGCCTTTCATTATAGCTTAGCCCAAATCTCTTACTCTAACTAGCCAGTCCTTCTTTGTCCAGATAGCCCCCACATCCTTAAACTACCCTAGCCCTTCTTTGTCTGTCATCTCCAGGTAGCCACTGGCTGCTTCCCACCCTCAATCTCTACTAGAGTCTTACCTCATTTGACTCCTGAAGACCCTTCCCAAACTCATCCTCTAGATAACCCCTAAAATCCTCCTACCACTTTTCTGTATATAGGACCCATCTGGCCTTCATGAAGAGGCTGCAGAATTATCTAGTGCAGACTCATTCTGTGATAGATTATTCTGGCCTGCTTGTCCAAAGCAAGCGTCACAGATACCTAGGCTCCTTAAGAATCTACCCATTATGGCAAATCTTTAATACACACTGCTTTTCTTTGTCTGAGAGTATTGTATCTGGCTCCATTCTTTCCCTCCCCCAACCAGCTCTCCTTCACAGAAGTGGGAAGACTGCCAGGTTTAGCTCTGCCCTCCTCCAGCCAGCTCTCCTTCATGGAGGAGGGTGGGCTGCCAGCTTTAGCTCTGCCTAGGGAAACTTGGTGCCTAGGGAGACTTGGCACCAGCAGGAGTTTCAAGATATGTATTCATCAATCACTGATTTTAGCCCCTGCAAATTCATGTGTACATAATACCTAATTACTGGCCACATGGGTTGCCTTTAAAAGCTGAGGCTTTGCCTGGGATTGGGGTGATTTGGGGAGGGGCCCAGTCAGCCAACATGGTGCCAATAAAGGGTTCACTTCTAAATTGTTATTTGGGTCTTGCTCATGTTTTGGGTACAAAAAGAGAAGACTTGAGTTGAATTCATTCAGCAAGACCCGGCATATTGGTATTTTGGGGTCTCAAACCCCCTTAACCCTGACCTCAACACTTAGGGGGTGTTACCTATGGGATATTGTCCTTGTGCTGATTAGAATAGTGGGACTGGGAGATACCTTCTGACTGAGCTTCTTGACCTTCCATGCATTATTTCAGTTATTTCTTGGCAATTAGAGATGATAGACTTAGGGAAGGCTGTATCCATTCTCCTAACAATTCATGACAAAGATTGGAGTATTTCCTCTTCTCTCTACCTTTTGGTTTTACCTCTGTTCCTGGGAGCATGCTGCACAATTCTCTCCCCAGTCTATGTATAAATTATGGATAAAGACAAAATTCAGATTAAATATTATGAATTATCATTATTTTAATATAGCATCAAATAGTTTGAATTTTAAAATTCTCTTACTATTGATTATCTGAAATTCCTGTTAGATGTTTTTGTTTGTTAATTCATTTTTAAAATTTTATTTTTTGGTTAATTCTCAAAATTGGTTTGTATCTTATATGATAATAATCACCCACATTGACATGATGCTTTAAAAGGTGTTAAAAAAAACCCCAAGAAATTCATAATAATCACAGCAACTAGTGCTAGGTTTGGAGACAGAGGATTTGGATTCAAATTCTGGCTTTGCCACTTACTATGTGACCTTCGACAATTTGCTCTTTTGGTAGCCCTTAGTTCCATTATCTACCATCATTATCATTCCAAGTTAATAGCATCTTTAAAATAAAATGATGTGACTAGATGACCACTGCAGTCTTTTCAAATGTAAATTTATGAACTTATGGACTACAAACTCTGTGAGATAGGTAGACCAAATAGTGCTATCCTGATTTCATAGATAAACAAGTTCAGGCTAGGAGGAGTAAAAGTGATTTACTTATGATCACATGATAAGTCTGGATAGGAACCCAGCTGTCCTGATTGATGTCAAATATAGTACTCTTTGTACTACATTATTGTGCCTTGACTAGCATTTTAAAAAACAATTTAAAATGTTTAATCTATCATTCTAACATTAATAATCTGGGTTTTTTTTAATGATCTGTATTACAAGTTACCTGCTCTTCCTAATTCAGCACAAAGATCCCTGGCTACAAACCAAATTTCTAAAGCAGTGAGGTTTTTTATAACTAGAAAAAAAAGGAAATTCCTTTAATTCAATTTTCAGTATTTTAAATTATTTCAAATACATTAAGTGAATGAGACTCTCAAAAAAGAACATTGGCAGATGTGTTAACATTTAAAATTCCTTGTAATTTAGCATTTTTCTCAGTGGTAGAGGTAGAGCTGAGTAGCATGATACTGTGGGAAGTCAGCTATGTGTGATGAATCCATTTGGGTAACTCCATTTTAAAATCTTGTTTAAAAGTCTGAGTTAGTGGCAGCTGCCTAAGATGGTGATGTATGTGCTCTCTGATTCCATCTTCCCATGATACTGTAGTGAGGGACGAAGATTCTGGTGAGGAGAAGGAGGAAGACCCTGCAAGGGTCTTGCCATCAAAGACTAGAAAAGACATCCCCTTGTGGTTGTCAAAGGACAGTCTATTTCTTTTCCTTTATAGAGATGAAAATGGAAGTCTCCTTAAGCTCCTGGGGAATGACTTCCTCTTATCATATAATCTAGAAGATTTCATTCAGCTTCTGTACAAACAATGGACCCCTGCCTTGTAGATCTCTGCTGGGATGGAACCAGGACCACGTGCTTTGCCACTCAAGGGAATCTTGATGTCATTCAGTCCCTCTTCTTCAGTTTTCACATGTAGGATGAAAATGGCATCAAGATCAGTTTCCACACTGATGGTAAACTATTTAATTTGAAAAGGCTACAAGCTAAGACCAAAATGGAAGGGGAATTGGTATGTGACTTTTTGTTTGCAGATGATTGTGTACTCAATGCAGTCTCTGAGGCTGAGATACAACACAGTACAGATTGATTCTCTGCTGCTTGTGTTAATATAGGTCCAACAATCAACACCAAGAAAATAGGTCTTCCACCAGTCAGTACCATAGATATGTGAAATATTGGTCACAGTAAATGGAGAAATTTTGAATTCTGTGTATAAATTGACTTACCTTGGCAGTACACTCTGGAGGGCTGTCCACATAGATGATGAGGTTGATGCTTATATTGCCAGAGTTAGCTCAGCATTTGGGAAGCTCCAAAAGAAAGTATGGGAATAATCAGGCTACATACCAAACTGAAGTTCTACAGAACTGTGGTTCTGAATACCCTGCTGTATGTCTGTGAAAACTTGACAGTCTGTTAGTACTATGCCAAAAAACTGAACTACTAATTGAATTGTTTTAGGAATATCCTGAAGATTACCTGGCAAGATGAGATACTGAGGTCCTCTGTATAGCTGAACTGCTAAGCACTCAAACTCTGATGCAGAGAGTGCAACTCCAATGGGCTGGTCATGTAGTTTGAATGTCAAACACAAACATACCCAAAATACTATTCATCATTCTAACAGGATAGTATTCATTCTGTTCTTCATCACATTTAGCATTAGAAATCTGGGTTTTTTAAAAAATCATCTGCAATATAAATTACCTTCTTTTACTAATTCAGCACAAAGAGCCCTGCCTACAAATGAAGTTTCTAAAGCAATGAGGTTTCTTATAACTAGAAAAAGAGGATATTTCTTTGATTCAATTTTCAGTATTTTAAATTATTTCAAATATACACAAGGTAAGCACTCACATGGTGGTCAGAAGAAGTGGTATAAGAACACTCTCCAGTTATGTCTAAAGAACAGAAGTATTGACTGTAAGACATGGGAAGTGCTGGCATAGGACCATCCAGTATGGTGTATCCGTATCAAAGAAGCACTGTTCTCCATGAGCAAAGCAGAATTGTAGAAGCACAAAGGAAATATGAGCTGTGTAAATCCAGATCCACTTCCACTCTAAATGTTTAAATGGCCCACTTGTGCCTGATCTGCTGTAGAACCTTCTGAACTCATATTGGACTGATCAGCCACAGCCAAACACATAGTACCCTGACTCCAATATTGTGATGTCATTGGTCTTCCACAAAAATGAAATACTAATAGCAACAATGAGGAAAGAGCTGAGGTAAACCTAGTACTATCGCCTCATTATTTAAATGGACCAATCAAGTGCTTAGGTGACACTAAACCCAACTCCTCTTATGAAATATGGACCAATCAAAATTGTCTTTCTGTTGTATGGAAATTGCTTACTCCTGTCTATAAAAAGTGGAATGCAGATTAAATACAGACTTGTCCACCAATTTATGTTGCCTTGGTGTATTAATAAATTCTTTTTTGTCTTATTTAGGTTTTACCTAAACTAATTGAGGCCTTAACCTATGTTTCTTTTAAAAATGCAGTCAATCAGATGGAATGGTGGCTCCAAATTACTACTTATGGCTCTCAGTACACATTTGTGGGTAGCACTTGCAGCTCCCCTAGGAAATGTCACCATTTAAAATTCTTTTTTGGGCACATTGCTTTTGTATCTTGAAGTAAACAAAGAAACAAAAAAAATCCACTTAATATGGGGACATCTCTGAAGCAGAAAGTTTTTGAAAAGAGGCCTGAGGGATGTTGGAAACTAGCCTGGGGGGTGGAGGCTGGGGTGTAAAATTGAAGAGGAAAAATGACAGTGAGAAATGCAAGGAAGACAAAGGAGATCTTGATACAAATGTTTTAAACTTCCAGAGCTTCCCCAGCAATGTTCCTTAGACCTAAGGTTTCCATAATCCCGATTCAGAACTTCATTGATAGGAGCAAGGGGGTAGGCTGATATTTGGTGGTCATTTGGTACCTGTGCCAAAAAATTCCTGTGCATACAATATTGCTACCTTCAGAATAGAGATGAATGTGCTCAGAAACATTCTTATTCTGCCATGTTCTACCATATTACAGTGCTAAGAGAAATATTTTTTTTTTTTTGTTTTTTTTTTTGTTTTGTTTTTTTAAGCAATTGGGGTTAAGTAACTTGCTCAAGGTTACACGGCTAGTCATTTGATTTATGCATGGGTGCTCATTTTCTGAGGCCGGATCTGATCTCGGGTCATCCAAACTCCGAGGCCGGCACTCTTACTCACTGCACCACCTAGCCGCCCCTTTAGGGCAATTGGGGTTAAGTAACTTGCCCAAGGTTACACGGCTAGGTTTTTGTTTGTGCGGATTAAGTGTCGGAGGCCGGCTCCGAACTCAGGTCCTTCTGATTCCAGGGCCGGCGCTCTATTCACTGCGCCACCTAGCCGCCCCTAAGAGAAATATTTTAATTCTGAGGGTTGAGAAAGGAAAGAAATATGGAAACAGCCAATATTCATAGTCTAGGTTCTCTGGAGCTTTAGAAGGAAAGATATTGTATCTGCTATCTGGTTTTAATTATTTCTTCTTCTTTTTTCTATTTTAAGCAATTTATCTTTTTTTTTTAATACTACAAACAGTTAAAGATGGCAGAGTAGAAACAGCACATCCAAGGCACTCTCCCCCCAGATCACCTCCAAACTATGTAAAAGGGGACTCTGAACAACTTCTGGAGCCCCAGCACCCACAAAACGACACAGAGAAGCTAACCTCCCACTGAGGACAGCCCAGCAGCCCTGCAGGAAGGACCAGTGCAGTGCTCTGGGAGCTGGCAAGTGCAGTGAGCAGCTTGCTGTGAGCCGAGCTCAGGTCCGCCTGAGCTGTGATTTTAGCCCTAGGGAAGCTGGGCCAGCAGCTGGCTGGAGGGACTCCAGAACATCAGCAGCAGTAGCAATTCCAGAATTATCAACATGGACATGCCTAGGACAAAGTGAGAGGTTAGTGCCCTATGGACTTTGGGACCAGTATTTGGGGAACGTGTCTGCTTCCTTCCCTGGGGGTTAGAAGCTGCCGAGGAGACATGCCATTTTGTAGTTTTCAGTGGCAGCTCCAGCTACTGGCCTGCAAACTGTAGGCTCTTGCTTTAACCTCCCTGGATCTGGATTGTGGTCTTGTGGGGAGGTTGTGGGGTGGGTATCCAGCTTGCCAGAAATGGAAGTTGTCCCCCCACATGTTCAGGACGGAAGCTCCCCTGTCTGGTGGCAGAGTCCTACTGTGGCAACAAGCCCCAAAGTCAAATAATTAAGTGGCAATATGCCAAGGCAAAGGAAACAAATTAAACAGAAAAATGCAACATTAGACTCCTATTTTGGGGGCAAAGAAGATCAAAGCAGAGAACAGGAGGAGGATTGTGAGGTCAGAAATCCTGCTCCAAAAGCCCCAAATGAAAATATGAGTGGGTTACAGGTCATAGAGGACCTTAAGAAGGACTTTAAAAATCAAATAAGAGAAGTGGAGGAAAAATTGGGAAGAGAAATGAGAAGGATGCAGGAAAAGTATGAAATGAGGGTCAACAGCCTGACTGAGGAAAACAACACCTTAAAAAAATAGACTAACTCAAATGGCAAGGGAGGTCCAAAAGGGCAATGAGGAGAAGAATGCCTTAAAAAGCCAAATTTGCCATATGGAAAAAGAATCTCAAAAGCTCACTGAGGAGATTCATTCCTTCAGAGTTAGACTGGAGCAAATGGAAGCTAGTGACTTTATGAGAAATCAAGATGCTGTTAAGCAGATCCAAACAACTCAAAGAATAGAAGGCAATGTGAAATATCTCATGGGAAAAACCACTGACCTGGAAAATAGATCCAGGAGAGACAATTTAAAAATTATTGGACTACCCAAAAGCCATGATCAAAGAAAGAACCTAGAAATCATCCTTCAAGAAATTCTCAAGGAAAATGTCCTGATGTTTTAGATCCAGAGGGCAAAATAGAGGTTGAAAGAATCCACCGATTACCTCCTGAAAAAGATCCCCAAAAGAAAACTCCCAGAAATATTATAGCCAGGTTCCAGAATCCCCAGATCAAGGAGAAAACACTCCAAGCAGCCAGGAAGAAACAATTTCAATATTGTGGAAACAAAATCAGAATAGCCCAGGACCTGGCAGCTTCTACACTGAGGGATTGAAGGGCATGGAATGTGATATTCCAGAGGGCAAAAGAGCTGGGAATGAACCCAAGGGTCACCTACCCAACAAAACTGAGTATTTTGTTTCAGGGGAAACTAATTGTCATTCAGTGGAATAGAGGTCTTTCAAGCATTCTTGAGGAAAAAACCAGAGCTGAATAGAAAATTTGACATCCAGACACAAGAAGCAAGAGATGCCTGAGAAGGTAATCAGGGAAAAGAAATCAAAAGGAACTTATCAAAGTTGACCTATTTACATTCCTATATGGAAAAACAATAACTGTGACTGATGAAACCTCTCTCAGTATGAAAATAATGGAAGAAGGGTGTATGGTCATTTGAATCCATGTGTGAATGTGTGTATATATGTTTACAGGTATACATGGATAGAGGGCATAGGTTGAATTTGTTGGGAAGGGATGATACTTAAGGGGTGAAATTATGAGGTGAGAGAGGAAAGTGGAAAGAGGAGACAGGGAGAGACAGGGTAGGGTAAACTATCTCATGTAGAAGAAGCAAGGGGAAGTGGCTGCAGGGGAGGGGAAGAATAGGAAGGCAAAAAGGCAAAACCACATTCTCATTGAATTTGGTTCAGGGAGAGAATGACATACATACTAAATGGGATATCTCAACCTACAGCAGAATAGGGGGAAGGCAGATGAGAGGAGGGATGATGGATGGGAGGGCATTCTTGGGGGGAGGGGAGATTGGAAGTACACACTATAGAAGAGGGACAGGATCAAGTAGGGAATGGACCAGGTGGGGGGTGGGATGGGTTGGAGGGAATTATAAGTAGCCTTGTACAATATATCTACTATGGTAATGTTTTTCATAGCTATACATGTACAACACATACTGAATTACTTATCTTCCCAGAGGGAATGGGTGACAAGGGAGGAAGGGAATGGATCTGAAATTCGAGGTCTTAAAATTAAATGTTTCAAATATATATAAATACTATTATTAATACTCAAAAAATACTACAAACAGTTTCTGATTTGTCATCTCGCTGAAGATACCTCCAATTTATCTTCTACATATCTTGTTTGTCCTGAACATATCTTCTTGTTTCCTCTATTTGAATGTGAGCTCCTTGAAAGCACGTACCAATTTTCCTTTCTTTGTATCAGCAGTGCATAGGACAGTGACTAGAATATTTCAGTTATTTCAGGTCTTATATGACTCTTTTATCTCCCTGTTTGGGGTTTTCTTGGCAAAGATACTGGAGTGGTTTGCTATTTCCTTCACTAGCTTATTTTACAGATGAGGAAACTGAGGCAAATAGGGTTGTGACTTGCCCAGGGTCACACAGTGTCTAACATCAGATTTGAAGTGGCCTGATGTTCTATTTACTTCCCCATCTAGCAGACCTGGTTAGAGCATACAAGGAGAAGGAGAAGGAAGAGAAGAAGGATAGGAAAGAGGAGGAGGAGGGACAGAGAGACTGATAGAGAGGAGAAAACAATAATAAAACGGTAATAGGGTCTTGGAGGATAATGAATATAAACTAAAATCTTGTTTAGATAGCTGAAAGTAACAGAGAACTCTTTGTGGGTTGATGTTGGATATTTTTATTTTCTGAAATTTGTTTATTTGTAAATTTTGTTAATGCTGATCTAGACAATTATGTCTAAGTTACGTTAGCATAGTTCAGGATTCAATTCTACTCAACACAAATTTACTGAAAAACTACTATGGACAGAATGTTGTACTAGGCACTGCAGGAAAGATAAAGAAGTGGAAATAGATTTCCTGAGCAACTCCTTTCTTCATTAATTTGGTCTTTCATGACTGGAGTCAGATTCAAGTGATCATTCCACTTTTTTACCTATGAGTTTTCTGGACTGAATCATACTCTTGAATCATGTTCAAAGAGGTCTAATCACCTTCCTTTAAAAAACATAATCCCGGGGAGGGAATTATAAGCAGCCTTGTTATCTACTTGATAATGTTTTGCATAGCTAGACATGTACAACATATACCGAATTACCTATCTCCCCAGAGGGAACGGGTGACAAGGGAGGAAGGAAATGGATCTGAAATTCAAGATCGTAACATTAAATGTTTCAAATATATATAAATACTATTATCAATACTCTTTTGCTTGTAATTGGGAGATAAGATGTGCAGGCATTGGGACACAAAGATTCACCTTCCTCTAATGGAAATGTCAAAGGGGGTATGGGAGAAGGTATGGGAGAGAGCAGATTGGAGGAAGCAATATCTTGTAGGACTGCTATTCTGGGAGGTTGGGTAGGGGAATAACGGGGGGAAAATGATTGTAACTCAAAATCTGGCGGAAATGAATGATGTAAAACAGAAGTTAATAAAGAATGAGGCTTTATTCTGAAAAAAATAGTCCTAAAATTTGCTTTTTCTATGAAACTTCCTCTGACTAACTGAAATAGATTTTGAATTTCCTGATGCTTTCCCATTTAAACATGGAACACCACAATGGCATGCTAATGATATTGTATAATTTTTAGTTCCATCTAATGTTAGTAAAACATGTAAAATTAAACATTATTTTGATAATATAATCCTAAAATTTTGGAGCTAGAAAGGGCATTTGACTGTTATCTAATCCAAGCCATACATTTTATAGATGATGGAAAATTAGGACCAAACAGGATAAAGGATTTGTCTAACAGAGTTAAAGGATGAAGGAAGGAATTCTTAATTTTTTTCTGTGTGTCATAAACACCTTTGACTATCTGGTGAAGCTTAAAGACTCTAGATACCCTTTTTAGACTAACATTTTTCCATAGAGGGGCGGCTAGGTGGTGCAGTGAGTAAGAGCGCCGGCCTCGGAGTTTGGATGACCCGAGATCAAATCCGGCCTCAGAAAATGAGCACCCACACATCAATAATGACTAGTCATGTAACCTTGAGCAAGTTACTTAACCCCAATTGCTTTAAAAAAACCAAAAAAACACATTTTTACATAGAATAAAATACATAGAATTCAAATTATATTGAATTCAATTATATTGAAATGCAATCACTAAAACTTTAAGTTCACAGACCTCTAGAAATCTGAGGTAATTTGGACTCCAGGTTAACCCCTAGATTAAGGAGTAAGGGACTTGCCTGACATAGGGAAGTTAATTGAACTTCTTTGATTTTTTTCCCCTTCATTTTACTCTATTGTTATATACCCTCTAAAATATACACCAACCTTCTTGGTACATGACAAAAGAGGAAGACAGAGAGAGAATGGATGCCAAAGTTAGCCTGTAATTTTCTCATGGAATCACCCCTTTTCTCCATGGGCCCATGCGGATACATAATGTTCTAGGCAATCCAGTGGAAACAGGGTTTGATTACTCTGCCCAATGAAATCAAGGAAATTCTTGTGATGGTTGACTTCTTGGCAGAGTTTCTGGGGTTAGCCTTTAAGACATGGGTGACTTTCTGTCTTATGGAATAAAGAGATCATCAATTGCCAAATATTTTTTTCTAAATGAAACTGACTTATATGCAACATCTAGGCTATTTATTATGACACCAATATTCTCCTTTCATAGTGTGACAGTCCCTATGTTGAAAGAAGGAAGTATCAGTCAGTTTCTTTTTCACACTTTTAATAATTCAGCTCATTGCTTTTTGTGAAATTGAGGAGATATAAAAACTTTACACAGCAATTCTTCCTTGTATACCTGAGTACCACGTGTGGCTTCCCACACTGTGAATTTTAGACACGGATTTTATTTGATCAAATATAATTAATATCAAATGGCATTCAACTCTAGGTTTAAATACATCTTAGAGAATTATTAATTCCTCTGAAATAATGAAAGAAATGAGTAGAAATTACTGTGTATCATTGAGAAGAGAAGACCAAAGCATAGCAATGACATTGTTGGGAAAAAGAAAGAGTGAAGGTAAGAGACAGGATACAGTCTGAAGATTTTTGTAGCTGCTATAGGCCTCAGTTTTCTCATTTGCATAAAGAGGGAGTTGAACTAGAAAGACCTTTAGGGTGTTTTTTAGCTCCAAATGTATGATCATGGAAGATGAATTTCTCCAGCCTATAGTTTTTTCTTTTTTTTATTTCTTCCCAACTTACCCTCATCCCATCTTTGAGAGGTTATAGAGAAGAAGAATCCTTGGTATACAGTCTCGTCTCCCTTGTTGAATACTCATGAATGGAAGAAATGGGGGGAAAATTTGATGACTCGTCAGATATTATATCCTCATTTATTCCCCCAAACTATGATATCAAGTTTGAAGTTAATACATATAAGAAAACTATCAGACAGGAGGGACTAAGTAGTTACCTTCATCCTGCTCCAAAACTTTTTCTGATCAGAGGTTTTTTTTAAATATGCAAGATTTATTTGTTCCCAGGCTATTGAAATGAAACTTCTGTCTCAAACAAGGTTTTAAAAAAGCATTAGAAAGGGCATTTTTAGTGGATTTTCAGAGATTAACTGCCACATTGCCAAAATTGGAAACAATTTAAAGCAATGACAAAAGAGATTAGTGAGGGACTATCCCAATGCCTTCTGTTCTCTAGCTATGGATATCACTCATGAGAGACTACCCTTTTCTTATTTTAAAAATTAAATTGAAAAGTTATTTTCTGTGATATTTTTCAATTTTTAAAAATAATCATCCAAATAATTGTCCCTAAGAGATAAATGCAAGAAACAATTTTTCATTTGTATCAATACTACTACTAGGTCTTATCCCAAAGAGATCAAAGAAAAAGGAAAAGGATTTATATGTACAACAATTTATATACAGCTCTTTTGTGGTGGTAAAGAATTGGAAACTGAGATGTCCATCAACTGGGGAATGACTGAAAAAATTATGGCACATGATTGTTATGGAATACTGTTGTGCTTTAAGAAATGATGAAGGTGGTGGTTTCAGAGAAACATGAGAAGAGCTATATGATCTGATATAAAGTGAAGTGAGAAGAATCAGGAGATCATTGTGTATAGTAACAATAATGTTATAACGATGATCAACTGTGAAAGACTTGGCTACTCTGCACAATACAATGATCCAAGACAATTTGGAAGGACTCCTTGATGAAAAAAATGCTCTCCACCTCTAGAGAGAGAACAGATGAACTCTGACTAAAAACTGAAATGTAATTTTCTCACTTTCTTTTTCTTGTTTTTTTTTTGAAATATGGCTAATATGGAAATATATGTTGCATATTTCACATGTAAAATGGATATCATGTTGCTTGTCTTCCCAAGATATGGAGGAGGAGATGGAGGGAAGGAAGAGAATTTGGAACTCAAAATTACAAAAGAAAAAAAGTTAAAATTAAATGAACAATAAAATTTAAATATATTTTAAAAATAAATGGTTAAATCCCCCAAACATTTTAGGAGTATAGCTTATTGCTCTATAAACATGTATTTTACAATAATGACATCATTATCATGTTATTCTTACCTTTTTGATGATCAGATAGAAGTAGTTGAAGGATAAGTTGTTGTATTCTTATTGTCAGGCAGCATTACATTGGGAAAATTGTAGGACTGAGTCAGAAGAAGTGGGTTTGGGTCCTGACTCTGACACTTAGTTGTCCAAAGGTGGGTTGGCTAGTCATTTAATTTCAATGAACTTTGGTTTCCTCATTTATACAATGAGAATATAATCCTCTGGGCAGCTAGGTGGCACAGTGGATAGGGTGCTGAGCCTGGAGTCAGGAAGATCTGAGTTCCAATCTGGCCTCATACACATATTAGCTGTGTCACCCTGGGCAAGGCAAAACCCTGGTTGCCTCAGTTTCCTCATCTATAAAATGAACTGGAGAAGTAAATGGCAAACCGCTTCAGTATCTTTGCCGAGAAAACACCAAATGGAGTTATAAAGAGTTGGACATGACTGAACAAATAATACTTGTGCTCCATTTTTACAGGAGAGGAAAGCATTTCATATGCCATACAGTCCTCTGTAATTGTGAACCATTATTATGGCAGAAAACTGCCAGACGATGTTTCCTAAAACATCACATCCATCATGGCACTCTCTTGCTTGGGAGTTCCACTGGTTCTGTGGTAGCCACCACATCAAGCCCATTTCCTCTTCCTGGTTTTCAAGGTTTTTTTAGTTTCCCTCAATTCTCCTCCAAGTTCACTTCTGACTTTGGGGACATGCCTCAACTTCCTCAGCACCTGGAGTCTCCTAACCCCCAAACTCCCATAAACCAGGGTATCCTAAACCTCGAACCTTCCTCTGCTATGTTGACCCCCTTTTCCCATCAGTGAGTTCCCCCTCAGGCCTCCATTTTTAGGAGGACTGCTGGCTGGCCATCATTCATTTCCATCCTAGTTTTGCTTCTGACTTTCTAGACACTGACTCCATGCTCCCTGATGTAGATACCTTCTCCTAACCATCTTTTCAGCTCCATCCTATGTGTTGTCTTCCTTCAGTAGAGGGTATGCTTCCTGAGGGCAGGGAGCATCTTTTCTCTTGCATTTATACCCCAATTATGTAGGATAGTGCCTGGCACATACTAAGTGCTTAATATATACATGTTGCCTTTCCTTGCCTCTATCTATACAACCTTATATCCCACTACTTCATTATGGGACCTTTCTTCTTTATCCAAACTAGTTTCCTTAACAAGTCCTCCTTGCTATCTTCCCTATAATGTTCTCTCCTCTCTTGTTGCCATAATCAAGGTTTTCTGATACTTAAGCTGGTCACCTTTACACAGCACCAGTTTGCTTGCCATGCATTCAAGCCCAAATGTCACTTCTATGAAGCCTTCTCTGATCCTTGCCCTCACTCCCTGGTCAGACATATTCAAAACTGCATGATACTTTATCTCGATCATTTTCAATTATGCATTCTGTTTGTTCCATTGAACCAACACTACGGCTGTTAGATATCATGGAGTGGTGCAGTCAATAGAGCATTGCCCCTGGAAGACCTAATTTGGGGCAAGTCATTTAATTTCCCTGACCTTTAGATTCTTCATCTGTAAAATGAAGGATTGGGACTAAGTGTCCTAAGGGCCTAACCAGCTCTAGATCTATGGTCCTATTTATATTGTCTACTAGGGGATGCTAGGTGCCAAATTCTACAAGGACAATGACTTTGACTTAGTCCATTCTGAGAAGAAGAAAAACATGTGTTGGTAGAAGCAGTTCCATCTCATTCCCTAAGGCAACAGGGAAAAGCATTTCATCCAATATTTGACACAATGGTCTTGCAGTTCTCACAATGAGATTAAACAAAGAGATCATTGTTAAAACCATTGCAGATACTGTGTCAACATTTTTCACAGAGAATAAAGAAATAAAGATGTTCTGTGATGGACTAAACTAGATTCTTCAAACTAAGTCAACATGTACCTTGAAACTCATTGCCTTTAATGAGAAAGTGGACCTTGGGAGAATGAAAAATGTGATTTGGGATCAAGAGACAAAAGGGTTCAAAAGCTTGTATAGTACTCAGAATCCTTAAATACCTCTGTATCACAAAAATTTTTATTAATCCACTGAATGTATGGAGCACTAAAAGTTAGGATAAAAGAGATGACTGGTTACAAGTATAGCAGTAATTTCAGAACCAGTTGTCTCTGGGGAGTTTATAGTTGATTGATTAGAGAAAAGGTTAAAGTTTAAAAAAAAAGAGGATAAATAAAATATATCTAGGTGGTACAGTGGATAAAGTGTTGGACTTTGCATTAGAAAGACCAGAGTTCAAATCCAGCCTGAGATACTTAGTAACTATGTGACCTTGGACCCTAGTAGACAATATACATAGGACCATAGATCTAGAGCTGGCTAGGCCCTCAGGACACTGAACATTTAACTTGACTCAGCTTGCTCATCTGAAACGTGAAGATAATAGCAGGTCCCTCCTGCAGTAGAAGTGAGGTAAAGTAAAGCCCTTGTAAAGTTCTTTGCAAACCTTAAAGGGCTATAGCAGTCTTAGCTAATTATTATGATGGTTCTGATTGCAGCAACACCACCCCTTGAAATAGATTGAAAAATGGAAAATGGATAAGGGAAAATTCACATTGATTACATTACCATTTCTTTGGGATCTTTACCTGATGGAAATAGTTATCTATCAGAAACTGAAAGAGCCCAGAAGCCTCTTTGGGTAGCAGACTTTAATACATCTTCCCAAGGGGAGAGACATGGCAGCCAAGGGCAACATCAATTTAGAGTTAGAAACACATTTGAAAAACATTATGGAAGAAGATGATACAGGACTAGGAACAATCTTAATTCACAAAACAGTGAAAAGAAATTAGGATCCTGGGGGCACCTCATTGTGAGATCCTACTAAGCCAGATCATTTTAAGAGCATTTATAGAGATAACAGCAAACTCAAATAATAAAAACTCCACAGATCTGTTGGCATTTTTATAGTGATCATTGGGGTCATGGTGGACACCATCATGTTGGGACTCTTATCATCTCAGTACCCGATGTATAATGTGAGGAAGTAGCAGAGGCATTAAGAAAATGAATTTGGGAAGATACCAGCCCAAATACATACCAAAGAGGCTCATGATGGAGGTGACAATTTTAGACAGGAGGGACTTATTTTCAAAGTATCTGAAAGACATGAAAATGCCAGAACAATTGAAAAGAGTGATTTCCCTCTAAAAACAGAGAAGATAGAAACTGGCTTTAATATCTTCCTTCTCATTTTTTTTGTGGGGGAAAGGAGAAGAAAGGATTTCTTAGCTCTAATCACATCTTTGTAGTTAGAGTTGACTGAGAGATATTGAGAGTAAATTACTATTTGTTATTTTTATTGATTTAGAAAAAATACTTGATTCAGTAGAATAAAATGCAGCCTCGAATGCTCTCTTAGAATTGTGAAAGTAGTAATTATTCTAGATCTCAAAGATCTTAAACTGGAAATCATCTTATCTACCAACTCTTTTTACAGATGGTGGAGAAAATGATGCCCAAAGAAGTTATGGGGCTGCACCAAAAATCCATCAGAAGTTAAGTAACAGTCAGGATTTGAATCTGAATCCTATCTAAAATGTTACCTCTCAACCTCAGATAACCCAGTTTTATTATTAATATAAAACCTGAAAGCACATACCTATTGTGTGAGAAATGATTTTAGAACAGCAATTTAATAGGGAGACTTGAGCAGATTCACAATTGTGGTTCATATTCCTAGCATTGCCAGAACCTGCTTTGTGAAGTGGATCATGGCATAATGAAGCATATTTTCCATAAAGAAACAAGAGTAGGGGTGGCTAGTAGGGGTGGCAGTGAGTAAGAGCACTGGCCTCGGAGTTGGGATGAATCTAGGATCGAATCTGGCCTCAGAAAATGAGCACCCACACATAAATAATGACTAGCCGTGTAACCTTGAGCAAGTTACTTAACCCCAATTGCTTAATAAAAAAAAAAAAGAAAGAAAGAAACAAGAGTAGCAGGTTGTTTTTGATCAAGTTTCAGTTGTTGTCATTTTTAATGTGTTTGTTTAATTTGTTTGTTTAATTGTATCTGATTGTTCCTGACCCTATTTGGGATTTTCTTTTCAAAGATGCTGGAATGATTTGGCATGTCCTTCTCCAGCTCATTTTACAGATGCGGAAACTGAGACCAATAGGATTAAGTGACTCGTCCAAGGTCACACAGGTATTACGGGTCTGAGGTGAGATTTGAACTCAGGAAGATGAGTCTCCCTGACTCCAGGCCCAGCACTCTATCCATTGCTCACCACCTAGCTGCCCCCTTTTGGTCAAGGATTAGGAACCAACTGAAGAAGTCATAGCTATGAATGAATGAATGAATGATGTTTATTGTTGCTAGGCACTGAGCTAAGCTACTGATAAAAATGTCACAGAAACAAAAATATAAAACACACAAAACCCTGTGACAATTTAAAATAGCATAATTGTATTTCAAAGCCCATAAAAATATACAGATTAATTATTCAAGGGACTCTGGGGTAATAATTATAACTGACATTTACATAGTACTCACAACAGCTTTGGGAGATAAATTAGATAAGTAGTATCATTCTCATGTTGTTAAGTCACCAGATCACTAAGTATTGGAGAAAAGATTAAAACTCAGGGCTTTTTGACTCTACATCTAAGACTCTACCTACCCATTATGCAGCGATGCTTTTGTTAGGCATGAGAAATATACAAAATACCATTTTTTAACCATAAAGTTGATCTAAAGCTATTATGCTAGTTATATTAGATACAACATATGATCAGATCATAGATTTAGAGCAGGAAGGGACCTTAGAAGTCATTTAGTTCAAGCCTCTCATTTTACAAATTAAGCAACTGAGGCTGAGATATTAAATAGTATACCCAGGTTCACCTAGGGACTAAAGTGACTGAGCTGGTTTTTGAACCTGTATTAGCCCAAATTAGGACTTGACCACCTAGGTTCAAATTGATCACTCTTTATATTACACAACACTGCTTCCTATAACAATTAGTTTTTTTGCTTTTTGGAGGGGGAATATATTGGTAATTGGGGTTAAGTGACTTGCCCAAGGTCATATGGCTAGTAATTGTTAAGTGTCTGTGGCTGGATTTGAACTCAGGTGCTCCTGACTCCAGGGCTGTTGCTCTACTCACCATGCCACCTAGCCACCCCTCCTATAACAATTATTGCAATTATAACTCCTATTAACAATAATTTCTCTTGCTTCCTTAGGATTTAGAAGGAAGGTTTTGAGGGTTCTTTGGATGTCTTGCATTACACAAAAACAATTGTCCAAGTGAGTTTGAGCTAATGCTTTTTTTTTTTTCATCCACTAGATATATTTCCCTCCTTGGCAACAAAGGCATTTAGATTCATCCTACCAATCATTCTTTTCCAAAACGACTATTGCTCTGTCTATGTCTTTAAAAACCTCAATAAGCACTTTAATTATGAGGGTTTGTTTGGAAAGCAAGTCTGTTAAATCTAGTCCTCTGGTTTATTTTTGCTTTTTCTCTTCAAACTCTTAAATCATTTCAAGAGCTGTAGCTTGAGAGGTATGAAGGAGCAGGGAGTCTTTTGCTCTGCTGCTTGAGTGGGGGAGGGGAAGGTTGTGTAGTTTGTCTGTGCATAGGGCCAGCAGGGCTTTTACAACACCAGTAGGGGAGCCATCTTTTCTAGATACTTTTTGAATTTCTTCAAGCTGTAGCCAAGGTTTCTAGAGTAACTATTAAATAAATAGCCAAAGGCAGGGAGAAGTAGAAGTATTGGTATTAATGAGAGTGGCAAGTGCTTAAAAAAAATAGAGGTGTCCAGACTTAGTGGATGGAGGGTAAGCCTTAGAGTCAGGAACACTTGGGCTCAAGATCTGCCTCTGACTCATACTAGCTGTATGACTTTGGGCAAGTTGTTTGAGCTCTTGGTGCCCCCTATGCAACTCTAAGACTCTAAATTATAGAAAGATGGATGAGCTGTATTATTGGTGGGAGTTTCCTCTTTTGGTGTTCCCTATTATCAAAATTACAGTTTTGCAGCTCTGTACCCCTTCATTTCCCCCAAATTCTAGATGCCCAGAGCATGGTGAAACTGGAAGCATCCCCAAACTATGATGGTTTTGAATGGTCCTTTGCCCATGATGTTCTAACTAACTTTAAGTTCCAATTTGAAATCAGTAGTTTCTTAGTACCTTTAAGGGAGGCAGGATACTAGACAGACAGGGGTGTTGGATTTAGAATCACAGGACTAGGACTAGAATCCTGGCTCTGCAATTTACAATCCATATGACTTTAGGGAAGTCACTTATCATTCCTGCCCTTCAGGTTCCTTATCTGTAAAATAAGAGGTTGTACTAGATGGTCCCTCCCAGATCTACGTTTATGATTATGGGACAATACCATCCTAAATCCTTCTAGTTTGTTGTTGTTCAGTCATGTCTGACTTTCTGTGACCCCTTTTGGAGTTTTCATGGCAAGGATACTGAAATGGTTTACCATTTCCTTCTCCAACTCATTTTACAGGTGAGGAAACTGAGGCAAACAAGGTTAGGTGACGCACCAGGGTCACACAACTAATAAGTGTCTGAGGCTGGATTTGAACTCAGGAAGATGAATCTTTCAGACTTCAGGTCTGGCACTCTATCCATTATGCCACCCAGCCACCCTGATCCTATGAGTTTTTCATGGGTTAAAGGTGGCACAGTACATAGAGCACAATAAGAGAAAGACACATAATGATGTTTCAGTCAAATAACAATAACAGTAGTTAGTACTTTAAGGTTTGCAAAGTGCTTTACAAATATTAACTCCTTTTAGTCTTACAGCAACCTTGGGCAGTAGATATTACTATAATTCTCATTTTACAAATAACAAAACTGAGGTGGTTAAGTGACTTGCCCAGAGTCACACAGCTGCTGTTCAAGGTCATATTTAAACTCAAGTCTTACTGACTCTAGGTCTATTCTTTACATCACCTCTTAGCTACAGCAAAAAATTAATTTGAAAAAGGGACATTTTCTGTATAAGATTTGGAAAAAAAATTGTTCAGTCTGTTCTAAACACTTTTAAATGAAACTCTCAATTAAGAAAAAATTCTTGGTTAAGTTTACATATCTCTACACTTGGTGCTTCTCATTGGTTTACCAATATAAGAATAGGTGATCAAGTCAGTTAAGACATTTAGTAAGCATCTACTATGTGCTAGGTCAGATGGCATACCTACTATGTACCATCTACTGTATTTTACATATGTGTATATATGTATACAAAAAGAGGCAAGGGATAGTTCCTGACTTCAAGGAGCTCACAGTCTAAAGGGGAGACCACAAATGAATGAATATGTACAAGCTATAGAGAGGATAAACAGAGAAGGCATAATAATGAAGAGTGAAATGAACAGAACCAAGAGAACGTTGTATACACTAACAGCAATATTGTTTTCAGAATGGCTGAGTAAATAAGTTATTTTAACTATTATAAATAGCCAAATTAATTAGAAAGGACATATGAAGAAAGATGCTATGTGCATCCAGAAAATAATTAGTAAATAGAAGTATAGAATGATTTTACATATGTGTGTATATATATGTACACATATTATGCATATATATACACATATATGCACTTATTTATGTCTAATGGTAGCCATCTATAGGGTGGGGGGAAGGAAGAAAAAAGGAGAAAAAATTGTTATATATAAATTATATATATGTATATATATATAAATTGTATTATATATGTAAATGGAATAGCAAGTTGTACATTATAGATTTTCAGTTTCATGTCTTGTTTTATTTTTATTATACCATATTATGGAAATTCTTATTTTATCCCATAAATTAAAAATAAAATAAATTTTTAAAAAAGAGGGGACTATGGTTGTGATTTTGTTGGGCTAAGGAACTCCTGGATGAGGAAATTCCTTCTACCAATGTAGGTTGGTTCCTCCTTTGCAACTTAAAGTCTTAGAGAGTTGCTCAGAGCATGGAGATGTTAAGTGACTTGCTCAGGGCCTCACAGCAAGTATGGGGTTAGAAGTGTGACACAACTAAGGTCTTCCTGGAATTCCTTTATCTGAAAACGAGTTCTAAAGGTTTTTTTCCCCCTCTTATAAAGTCAGTTTCTTCTCTAAGAACTGGAGCAATTTGGCATCATCTGTTCCTGTTCTTCCAGGAAAAATACAAGTGAATTCTTTTTTTTTTTAAATTTTAAGTGAATTCTTTAAAAAGCCCAAAGTCTTTAGTTAGTTGATAATGGGGACTTGAATATTCTGTGCCATACTGGAGCTAGAGGGAAATAGAGGAAGGTAAAATAGGATACAGTAGTAAGTAGATAAGCAAAAAACAACTGTAAATGAGATACAAAACAAGAGAAAGATGGTTCCACCTGCTTGGGTTTATTTGTGAGAGCTTACTTTTTGTGCTATTTTTCAAGGATGTCTGTTTCTTAGCACAGTTAGATTTTAGAAAAACGGCTTATTATACAGTCAAGCCCCATTGAGAAGGTTTACCTTGTGGGCAAAGCAATAAGGAGGTGTGAGCCTTAAACTCTTCATCCTAGACATCAAAAGTATAGCATCAAGTAAAAAGGAAATAGAAACTTCATAAAGTGTACCTCGCTCCAAGCAAACCCAATACAACAAGATTTCACCCATCTGGAACTTCAGAGACTAATTCATTCTGAGTGGCTCAATTTTGGGGATTGTTGAGTATTTACCCCATTTAAGCCCCCAGTATACTTATTTTGGGTATTTATAGCAGCTTTTTTCACATTATTAAGAAAACCTGTAAACCAAGGCAATCCTTACCTGTTGTGGAATAGCTAAATAAATTACAGTATGTGAATGCAACAGTATCTTCTTATGTTATGAGAAATAATGAAATGGATAATTTCAGAAGAAACTGGGAAGATCTCTCTGAACTGAGAGGAATAGATGTTAGAGAAAGATAGAGGGATGGATGAGACAGAGAGACAGACATTGACATGGGAATCATTTTCATAGATATGTTGGTTGAATCCAGAGAAGCTGAAATCATCAAGAAACAATGAGGACCCAGGAAACTTTGGGAGATCCTTCTGATTATGGAGTTAGTTGGGGGACATTGATAATTAATACAGCAAAGGAGACTAAGAAGGAGTAGTGATACAGGGAGGAAGATACCGAAGAGAGAAAAATATGAAACTCAGGGAGGAGAGGATGGTCAAATGCTACTGGGCAGTCAAGAAGCATAAAGACACAGAAAAGACCACTGGATATAGAAATGAAAAGATTGTTGGTAACCTTGGGCAGAGCAGTTTAACTGAGTGGTGGACATCTTATCTAAAGCTTCCAGAATCTTTTAAGTCCAAGAAAAGAACTGACCTGAACATTCTGACCCAACTTGCAGTCTGTTTCTGAATATACTTATTGGAACCCATGGAATGATGGGAATGATATGGTTTATCTGGTGAGGATTCCTTTTCTAATAGAGCCTCAGGGAACAATAGAAGAGGGAATGATGTTACTCCTTCCTTCTCGCTTGGTCTGATGTTGAGGCTGGAGCTCTGACCACTGGGCAGGTTGATAGAGAGAGGAACTGAATAGTAAGTATGGCCTTCACTCTCCTAGGGCTAAGAGGAAATTCTGATCCCACTCACATTCTAGACATTTTGCAAATCCACTATCAGAAAAGACCATGCAGCTCATTGGGACAATTAGTGCTATTATCCAGTCTAGAAATGAAGGAAATGAATTTTAACTTCTGAACATTATTCTGCTATTGGAAAAAAGTTACTAAATAGGGTTTCTTTTAAATTGGGTAGGGGAGAATGAATAATTTTCAAGTCAAAGAACAGTGTGTACCTTATTCTCCTTTTAAGCCTAAGTGCTATATATGGACCTTTTAAAAACTTGAGTATTTCTTGTGTCATTTCCAATATCACTTTTGCAAATTTTTTTTCAAATGTACTTTATTGTTCCCAAATGAAAAGCACATTAATAGGGTCATAGGGTTTGTGTTTGTTCCTCCTGGGATTTGTGTTTTTGCATAGTCATTTAAAACTTTTCCCAAGAATTTGATGAAGGTTCAATTTCAAGACTGCCTGCATTCAGATGCAGAACAGTTTTCTGTGTCTTCATTGCCTGAGAGTCCTGGCTTCTTAGAAGATAATAGGTGAGCTTCTCCATGACTGCTTTCTACAATGCATCCCTGCCCAGACTGAGATGTTTAGAGTGGCTTCTATAATTCCCCAGGCATTTTTGTCTTCCTATTTTCTACCTACCACATCATACCAACTGATGTGAAAAATGCCTTCTTGGTCAACATATAGTGATGAATGTCTTGGGTGTATGCTCTCCTGTTTGGCATAATGAACCATGAAATCTGACACCATTGCTCCCCCATCATCTCCATCTTTGTTCAGTACAGGACCCAGGAAGGTAAGGGGTTCCAATTTGCTAGTTCTTACCCTATATTATGGTATGACCCCCAAACTCCCATCTAATGTTTATCTCCATGGTGTGGAGCCAACATGTGGCAAGACAAAAATTCCTTCTTTCTGTTACTTCCTCCTCTATTGTAGTTCTGTTCCTCCATAGTCCATATCTTCCTTTAATCCCACTTCCATTGCACCCTCTGAAACTTAATTATTATTTAGCAATCTCCTTTATTGGAACTCTATCTCTGTCATATCCACCAAACTAAGGGCATACTGCAAAACTCCTATGGCCTCTTCTATTTTCTCTCTCCACTCTTTCACCTAGTAATTTTACCATTGCCCATGTCCTTGTATTTCTAGCTTCAGCACCATGCCTGGCACATAGCAGATGCTTAATAAGTGTTTGTCACTTAATTGACTGACATGAACTTCCCTTCTTCCGGTGTCTGTTTATCTCAGGGTCTTTCTATCTCCTGGTGCTATTAGAAAACCAGTTTCCCCTGGAAGATACTTCATTCCTGACTGCCTACTCCAGGTCTGGATCATTCTTCTTCCATGCGCCCTCAACAAAATGTGTCTACAGGAGGAGTCTGTATACCTCTTGCTCTTCATTGCTACTTCAAGGACCATGATCATTCAGCATTCTGTCCTCTTTTGATATTCACGTCACCCCATCTATATCACTTGGTTCAGATCTTTACCATAGTCATTGACCAGACTTCAGATCATTCCCTTTCCTTTGTTAAGGAGGTAAATACCTGCCTCATGATCTTGCTCTCAACCCCAACTCCTGCCTTCATACTTTGGGGCTTCAATATATAGGTTGCTGTTCTCTCAAACATCCTGGGCCTATGGTTTGTAAAACTTCTCAACTCTTATGACCTACATCGACCTCTAGATTACAACGATACCTCCATAGTCTTACACACTCACATAAAAAAACAACAACAGCCCATAACCATCTGAATCTTTCCTTTACTCTTATTCAGACACATATGATAGTTTCCATACTCTTCTCCTTCCCCAACCCTAGAGATTTGCATCCCTACTTTTGTCTGATCACTATCAAACTACATTCCAGCTCCTTCTCTGTGCTTTTTACACATGCTGTCTCCATGTCTGAGATGCCCACTCTCTTCACCTTTGTCTTTTCAAATTCCTAGCTTCCTCCCAAATTTAGTTCAAGTGTCACCTTCTAAATGTGACCATTTCTGATCCCTTCAGTTGGTAGGATGTTCTCCCTTGAAATCATCTTGGGTTCTTTGTGTATGTTATAAATATACTTATATGTGAACATGTTGTTTCTTTCCTATAGAATAATCTGATCCATGAGAACAGGGCTATTCTGTATTTCTCTTTTTATTTTCAGCATCTTGAAGTCTAGATGGTCTCTAAGGTCCCTTCCAGATCTAACCTTGTTTGGTTATAGGATTTGGAGTTGATCCATTTTGGTCTAATCTGGTTTGATTAGCCTGTAATCCCAACCACCTGGCCTGGGTTTAACCTGAACATTCTATACTGTTCAAGCCCCAATGAAATGTTGAGAAGCAGACAAGAAGTGGTTTGGAGACCAAGCAAATGACAGCTAAGATAGAAGGATGAATCAATGAAAGCCAAGAATGAATGAAAAAGCATGTATTAATTATCAATCTTACTCTTGAACATGATAGTGTTAATTAATTATGCTGGTATTACTTAATCATTCTATTAATTAGCATGGTCATTTTAATTAGAAGAGTTGAGAATAAGGCATTGCTATTCTTTTTGATGCATTTGCAAAGCTGTACCCTTCCAGTGTTCATTTACTACCTTTAAAAATTGGACTATATGCTGTCGTGGGGGTGGGGGGAGGGAGGGAAGGGAAATTTGAAACTCAAGGAACTATGGAACTGAATCTTGTAAACTGAAAATAAACAAATATTTTTTTAAAAAATTAAAACCCATCTAAATGAACCAATGGGAAACATGTCATATTCAAAAGTCATTCAAAACTAGGTCTTTATCAGTACATAGGGGCTGACTTTCCACTTTGCTGTTGAACAGTGCTGCTGACAGAATCATGATCACATCTGTAATGTATGTCTATTGTTATTCAGGGATAGTTTGAAGGCTAATCCCTCCCTGATGTATGTAATCCAGCAACAAAGCACTAATCAATTAACACCTCATCAGCCTAAAGGCATGGAAATCATTGTGCAATGATGTGGAATTAATATTTTTCCTCTTCTTTATCATGATCAAAGTCATCTTGCACTGAAAAAAATGTATGAAGTGAGTTTGCTCTTTCTAGTGCATTAATGTTTGGTGTCCTATGGGAGATGCTTTAGCTAGTGTTTTTCAATCAACTAGTGTCCACTGGATGATCTACTAATTTTTATGTGGCATTATTGTTGATACTTCTCATTCTGACAGCTTGTTTTATTTTCCTGGTGCTTCTTGTCTTTATAAGGAATATTAGGAATATTCCCCAAAGCTATTTTTCAGCCTGAATAATAGTAGCTGACATTTATAAAGTTTTTTTTTTTTAAAGGTTTGTGAAGTACATTGGGGCAGCTAGGTGGCACAGTGGGTAGAATGCTAGACCTGGCGTCAGGAAGTCCATTTTCCTGGGTTCAAATCTGGCCTCAGACACTAGCTGTGTGATTCTGGGCAAGTCACTCAACTCTGTTTGCCTCAGTTTCCTCATCTGTAAAATGAGCTGGAGAAGGAAATGGCAAAGCACTCCAGTATCTTTGCCAAGAAAATCTCAAATGGAGTCATGAAGAATCAGACATGACTGAAATGACTGAACAACAACAATAAAAGGAGTGCAGGACAGTAACTTTCTCTGTTGATCCTGATGATACCTCTATGAAGCAGGTGCTATTATTATTCCCATTTGACAGATAAGAAAATTGAGGTTCAGAAATTTTAAATGACTTGATCATGGTCACAGAGCTAATAATTATTAGATGTAGGCTTCAAATACTGGTCTCTCTCCAAATATAGTAATCTTTCCACAATACTCTCCAAATATAGTCATCTTTTCAATATACTTTTCATAATACTATGAAAAATAACAAATTTTGCTTCTTTTGTCCCCTAAAGTATATATGTCATTAAAAAATCCCTCTTTTTTTTCTGAGTCCTTTATGAAGACAGTTAAGTTTTTTTAATGTGATCAAATTGATAACATAAGTATCAATAGGAACAAACATCTACTTTGGAAATTGTTGCTAGACAATAGGTGACTAAGATTGAGTTTAAATCCTTTACAAAAGTCCTACTCCAATGAGTTACCAGGGCATAGAGGTGACTCATTGTTCTTGACTATGCCAGAAGAATGTGACCTCTGGAAGGTTCTACTAAACTGGAAAATCTTTGCATAGGGTTCAGCACTGGAATATATCATTTTTGAGGAATAACCAAACTAAACACAGAGGGGCTCATGAGCCTCAGACAGACCAAAAGATGATAGTTTCTTCTTGGCTCTAGTGGTGCCTGAATAGTTTAATTAGATCTATGATCTTGTTTAAAATGTTGATATTTCCTATCATGCAGATGACCTATCTGTGCTCTCTTAACCTGTACAAAAGGAGAATAAGGAAACTGCTTAATTTATCAACCTAGAAACCAAACAAAATCGGGTGAAGAATAGCAGTAGATGTGAATAAATATAGCCCAGAGACAAAATCCAAGGAAGAAGTCAGCAATAAAACTCATAGCTTCAGACGTCAAATGGTAAATAAGTATGGGTAATAGGTAAGGTGAATGAGAACCTGATAGGCATCGCTCAGACTTGGTGAGATGAGAACTGATGATCATTATCAAGTCACAGGAATCTAATCAATCAACAAGGGTGGTCTTTTAAAGACCATTACAGAAGAAAGAAATGAGGGCAGGGAGCAGAAGACGGATACAAAAGCTTGGCACTGTCCTATTGCATAAAAAAATACAGAGTCCTTTAGGACTAGTCACAAGTTTGGAAGCAAGATGAACTAAGGCTT
This sequence comes from Gymnobelideus leadbeateri, assembly GCA_011680675.1. Lineage (NCBI taxonomy): Eukaryota > Metazoa > Chordata > Mammalia > Diprotodontia > Petauridae > Gymnobelideus > Gymnobelideus leadbeateri. The sequence continues at coordinate 613,756 of WOXC01004776.1, read as the reverse complement.
CCTGGAATGCTAGGGATTAAAAAAAGTGGTTTTGTTTCCTTTTAAATTAAATATGAGAAATGAAGAACGTCATAGAGGTAATTGGCCTTTCTTCAGAGAAGATGGCATGATAAAAATAGATGATGGAGTAAAGTTAGAACTACTAAAATTTTATTTTGCTTCTGTTTTTTTTTTCTGTCAAAGAGAATAATCTTTGGAATAAAAAGGATAGATATTGCTAATAACAATAACACGAGCATTTATAAAGTGCATTAATGTTTATGGTATTGCTTTACATATGCTCACAATAATCATGTGGGGGCAGATGCTACTATTATCCCTATTTTAGATACATATTCACTGTAGCTCAAAGAAGCCAAGTGATTTATCCAGAATCACACAGTTAAGAAATGTCTGAGCAATATGGCAGAGTAGAAACAGCACTTCTATGGCACTCCAGCCCCACACCACTTCCAAATCATGTAAAAGGTGGACTCTGAACAACCTCTGGAGCTCCAGCATCCACAGAATGACACAGAGAAGCTAACTTCCCACTGAGGACAGCCCAGCAGCCCGGCAGGGAACGGCCAGCGCGCTAGGAGCCGACAGTGCAGTGCTCTGGGAGTAGAGCCCATGCCCACCTGAGTTATGGTTGTAGCCCCAGGGCAGCAGGACCAGCAGCCAGCTGGAGGGACCCCCAGAACACCAGCAGCTATGGTGATTCCAGAATTATCAGCACAGATATGCCTAGGACAAAGTGAGAGGTCAGTGCCCTATGGACTTTGGGACCAGTATTTGGGGAATACGTCAGGCTTCTTCCCCTGGGGGTGAGAAGCATCTGAGGAGACACGGCACAGATGCCATTTTGAAGCTTCAGTTGCAGCTTCAGCTCCTGGCCTGTGAACTGTAAGGGAGATCCAGCGATCAGTCTGGGGTGGGGGGGGTAATCTCTCTTGCTTTAAGCTCCCTGGATCTGGATTGCAGTCTCGGGTGGAGGTCTTGGGGTGGGTATCCAGCTTGCCAGAGCATGTGGAGGCTTCACAGAGGAAGGGAGATAAGATGTGCAGGCATTGGGGCACAGAGATTCATCTTGCCCTAATGGTAAAGTCGAAGGGGGTATGGGAGAAGATATGGGAGAGAGCAGATTGGATGAGGGGATATCTTGTGGAACTGCTATTCTGAGGTGGTGGGTAGGGGAAAAATGGGGAAAAATTGTAACTCAAAATCTGGCAGAAATAAATGATGTAAACCAGAAGTTAATAAAGCATTTGTTTAAAACAGGAAAAAAAGAAAAGAAATGTCTGAAGTAGGTTTCAGACTTGTCTTCCTGATTCCCAGTTCAGCACTTTACTTACTGTACCAACTAGTTGCCTTCATAGGGAGCAGAAGCATAAAACAATTAGGGAGATAGCAAGACCGCCATCTGCTGAGTCCTCATCTCTGATGCTAACATAATATAATCTCTGGGAGGTTATACTGTGCTGAAAAGCCATTGAGTATTGCCTCAGCAATAGACTGAGTCTGTTTCCTGAGAACTAGTCTAGCTAATTGAGTAGAAGAATATTATTAGTAGGCTGACCACCTGGTGATGGATGTTTTTGGTCTAGGCAGACCATGAAATAATAAAAGAGGTGCCATGTAGTTTTCTTCTACTTCTGCAATGACTGTGGCAGAGTATAGGGGAAAGTTCTACAATGCATGGACATACTAAAGACCTAACTGCTATGGATGTGTAAGTTGTGCATGTATATAGACATATAATGTAAATGGACAATAGATCAACTAAGACTGAATCAGGGGTGGCTAGGTGGGGCAATGAGTATAGTACTGGCGCTGGAGTCAGGAAGACCTGAGTTCAAATCTGACCTCAGACACTTAACACACACACACACACACACACACACACACACACACACACAACTAGCCATGTGACCTTGGGCAAGTCACTTAACCTCAATTGCCCTAAAAAAAAGGATGAATCAGGAGGGCCGACTGAATTGCCCATGGAAAAATGGTAGAGCTCCTTCAGTGATCCCAAACTTTCCCCTGAAACATCATTTTGATGACAGTAATCTACTGGTATTGTTCTATGACTGAGAGTTATAAAATACCGTAGTATCTGAAGAATTAAAATTGAATTTCACTCACACTGCAACATAGAGGTGCCTATTGGGCATGAGTCAGCTTCAGCACATAACCAAAAAGGAACAACAATCACAGTAAATGATGTCACTAAAGAAATGTATGATTGAGAAAGAGTGGTCTGGTCACTTGGCAAGTTGGGGATTAAAGGGCATATCTGCTATGCTTGTGTCCTCATGGCAACAAGAGAAAGCAAGGAAGACCCTTAGCACTTTGGGGAGATCTCCGCCAGTAAACATGTGAGGGCATGGACAAAAGTTACAGAGGATGGGGAAGCATGGAGGGATTGTCACTTACATTACTGCCGGTGGAGATCGCACCTTCATTGGAATGTGTAAGCTTTTAGTTTCACCTCTGAACATCCTGGAAGGAGGATGAATCTAGCTGCTGGCCTTTGTCGAGAATTAGAACTCAAGTCCTTTTTTGGGGGGGGAAAGTATTTTTTTTTTTTTTGGAGGGGGGAAGGCAGGGCAGTTGGGGTTGTGACTTGCCCAAGGTCACACAGCTAGTAAGTGTCAAGTGCCTGAGGCTGGATTCAAAGTCAGGTCCTCCTGACTCTAGGACTGGTGCTCTATTCACTGTGCCGCCTAGCTGTCCCCTTCATCAAGAATTCAGTTACCACAGGGGCAGGGGATAGAACCAACTAGATTTAGAGTCAAGAAGTCAAGAGTTTAAATCTTTACTGTCTGTGAGACCATGACCAAGTCTCTTAATTTCTCAACCTCAGTTTCCTCATCTATAAAATGAGGGGGCTGGATTTCAGCGGCTTCTAAGGTTCCTTGAAGCTCGAAATCTATGATCATATGGATACTGTTAGAGATTCCGGCTTGTTTCTCCCCAACTCCTGGTCCTCTAGTGGAAATGACTTAGTACATAGTTGAGCAGCCATAATCTCTGCATAGTATTTTGGAGCCCTGAAAGAGACAATAAATCTCTCAGAAACTAGATTATTTTCCAGAGAATCAAAAATCCTTAAAGAGTTTTCATCTGGCTTGGCATGTAAGAATAATTTGCCAGTTCATTTGCCCATTGTTGAACTTGATGACTAAATCAAGCTTATTGAGATTTATCTTGGCTTTCATGTAATAAAGTAAATGTTCTTGTATTGGCTCTGTTTTAAGAAAAAATAAAATAAGGAAGCAATTAGGAAACATGACTTGTGCCTCAGTCTCCACTCTTTTGGCTATTGAAATATTAAACCAATGACATATACATTTTGTGGCAGCATTCCTATCAATTCTTAGCTCACAGCTGTTGACTGGGTTTATTTCACTAATAAACTCTCTGCTACACTGGATGCCATTAATTTGCTTTTTCAAACGGTAAGCATTGGATTTAAATGGGAGAATGTTTTTAGTTGTCTGGAATACCTCCATTTTCATATCTGTTGCCTTATGTAGAACCACACTCCTAAAGGATTCACTGCATTGGAAGTTGAAAAAGCAATTTCCATCTTTCATGTCAGCCTCACACAGGAGGGCTGGATAAGGAAACCAACATTCTGGGCCCTTGACAGCATCAGACCAGGAAAGCCTTGTTTTTCCTTGCAGTTGGGTGAGTGAAGCTGATAGCCATAGCACTTTGGGATAAAATCCCAACTGTGTTCCTAGACTTTGAATCCTATTTTGGAAAAAATTCAGACATGGTGAAATTAAATGCAAGTGATTTCAAAAGAATTTATGCTTGGAATCAGTACTAGACTAGACTTAGGAGCATGACATTAAGGGACCTAATGGATTATCAAATAGAATGTCAAATCTGGAAGGACAGTAGAGACCATCTAGGTCCATGCTTCTCATTTAATAGGGGAGAAAACAGGTTAATGTAGATTAACTGGCTGGCCCATTGTAAGCCAGCTAGGTGGCAGAGATAGGTTCAAGAACTATACAATTGAAAGTAAATTAGACATTACCTTGGTCTAAATCTCTCATTTTACAGATGAGGAAAATGAGGACCAGAGAATTTAATTCCCTCTACTTGGTAAGGGATTTGGATTTCACATAGCCCTTTAACAGCCAAAGGTGCCTACTCTTTCTTACTTTTCTATGTATATTGTCTTTCCCATTAGAATGTAAGCTCTTTGAAGATGGACCTGTCTCTGCTTTATATTTATGTATCTAGTGCTAGATGGAGTAATGGATACAGTGCCATGGTCTGGAGTCAGGAAGACCTTAGTTTAAATGTGGCCTCCAACCCTTACCAGCTGTGTGACCCTGGGCAAGTGACTTAGCCCTATTTTCCTCACTTTTCCCATCTGTAAAATGAGAAAGAAAACACCAGAAGGGGTCGTGAAGAGTCAGATATGATTTGAAAGCCAGTGGAACCTTGCAACAGCACTGGCATAGAGAGATAACGAGAATAGTGCTTTGAAGTCCATAAAACACTTTCCATAAAACAATTTGAATTAGGTAGTAGATGTATTATTGCCCCCATTTTATAGATGGGGAAAATGAGACTCAAAAAAGGTTAAACCATTTGTCTATAGCCTCACAACTAGTAAGTGTCAGAACTGAAATAGATTTATAATAAATGTTCATGAAATATTTTGTAGTAAGTGATTTGTCAAATTTGCCCTAGGCAATAAATTTCACAGTTGGAATTCCTGCCTGACTCCAAATCCAGTGCTATTCTCACTGCACTATTCCTATGGAATCCCTGATCACTTTAGCACTCACCAAATTATGCCAATCCTGTTCCTTCCATAAAAAGGCAAAATCATTGGGACTGGAAGCTCAGTGAAGTAATGCTCAGTTTTTACTGGCTTGCAAAATTTGTTTCTCACCTGTGAGTTTTGAGTGCTAATATGAACCAAAGAATGTGTCTGTAAATTGGAAAGTTAAACTTTTGGACTCTTGTGCTATGATTTGTGAGACTCCATGTGTTGGTCCATGTGATTTTAGTTTGCTTTGGCTAGGACAGCTAGAGTCTGGACCTATGATTTCTTAGGATATGAGCAGCTCCCTGTGCCCAGACTCTCTCAGTAGGTTAGAATCACCTCATTCCTCAGTGGTTTAAAGATTGACTGAGGCACTGAAAGGTTACATGTGGTTACATAGCCAGTAGACAGCAGAAGCAGAAGATCCTTATCTCCTTATGAAAGTAAGTACCAGAATGTGAGTTTGAAAGGAACTCAGAAACCAACTAGCACATATCTTTTTTTTTTTTGCCTTTTTTTTTTTTTTGGAGGAAGGAATGCAGGGCAATGGGGTTAAGAGACTTGTTCAAGGTCACAAAGCTAGTGGTAAGTGTCTAAGGCCGGATTTGAACTCAGGTCCTCCTGACTCTGGGGCCAATGCTCTGTTCACTGAGCCACCTAGCTGCCCCTAGCACATACCTTCATCAAGAATTTCTTCCATAATATACCCAACAAGTAATCAGCCTTTGAGGGATCATTCTTAGAATTTAGAAGGGTCACCAGTATTATAATGCAGAAACTTTTGAATATTTGAAGAAGATAAAAATCTCTCCTCGAAATTAATCTGAACAGCTCCCTTTACATCATAGGGGTATTGCAGCAAAGGGGGCACTTTTCTACTCACGGTCAGTGATATAATTGTAAAAATATTGGTCTTGGAGTTAAGGAACTTTATTTCTAGTACTGACTAGAAACTAAGTGCAACCTTGGGTAAGTTGACCACATAAGATGGTAAGAGGTAAGATGACCTCTAAGTTTCCTTTCAGCCTTAAAATTGCATGATTCTTTGAATGCATTAGTATATTGATTGATCTATGATCTCAGAAACATAGATGGGTCTTCCCCATACCTATGTAGACTGTAAGGGTGATAGTTGTAGTAGAGGCAAGAAAAATAAACTGGGAAAGTATGGGCTATGTTTTGCGATAAGTGAGTGTTCATTGGTTTGCTCCACTGTGGAGCCTGCTGGTTGGTATTCCCTTGGATTGCCTAGGAATCAGATTACTATGTGCTTATTGGTTCTTTTTTATTTTTGTTGCTTGTGCAGTATCTTAAGCTCTCGATGTGCAACCCTGGAACCTGTCTCTTTCTTCCTGCCAGGCTAGATTTTTTTTTCCACTTTGTTTATTGATTTTTAGTTTTCAACATTCGTTTCCACAAGATTTTGAGTTAAAAATTTTTCTCCCTGTCTTTCCCCTACCCCCACCCCAAAGTAGTGAGCTTACTTAATACCCCTTCCCCCAATCTGTTCTCTCTTATAACCTCCCCCATCCCCTCCCAACTTTCTAGTAAGGCAAGATAGATTTCTATACACCAGTGCCTGTATCTTATTTCCCAATTGCATGTAAAAAAACCACTACCAACAAGTTTTTTAACATTTGCCTTTGAAACTTTGAGTTCTAGAGTCTTTTCATTCTTCCCTCCTCACCCACCCCCACTGGGAAGAAAAGCAATCCAACATAGGTTGTACATGTGTAGTTACTCAAAACATTTCCACAGTAGTTATATTGTGAAAGACTAACTATATTTCCCTCCATCCTATTCCACCCCCACTTATTCTATTTTCTACTTTGACCCTGTCCTTTTTCAAAAATGTTTGCCTCCAACTACCCTCTTTCCCAATATGCCCTCCCTTCTATCATTCCCCCTCTTATCCCCTTCCCCCCTGCTTTTCTGTAGGGTAAGATACCCAATTTAGTGTGTATGCTATTCCCTCATTAAGCCAAATCCAATGAGAGTGAGGTTGACCCATTCCCTTTCACCTTCCTGCTCTTCCCCTCCATTGTAACAGTGTTCTCTTGCCTCCCTTATACAAGATAATTTACCCTAATCTATCTCTCCCTTTCTCCTCCCAATACATTCTTCTCTTACCTCTTAATTTTATTTTTAGATGCCATCCTTTCATATTCAATCCATCCTGTGTCCTCTGTCTATATATACATGTACACACGTATGCACACACTCATATATATATATATATATATATATATATGAGTGTATATATATATATATATATATATATATATATATTTATACATACATATACCCTCCTATACATACATATATATGTATATACACATATATATTCCCTTCAACTATCCTTATATTGAGAAAAGTCTCATGAGTTACAATTATAATTTTTCCATGTAGGAATGTAAATAGTTCAACTTTAATAAGTTCTTTATGATTTCTTTTTTCTGTTTACCTTCTCATGCTTCTCTTGCTTCATGTATTTGAAAGTCAAATTTTCTTTTTAGTTCTGGTTTTTTTATCAAGAATGCTTGAAAATCCTCTATTTCATTGAGTGACCATATTTTCCCCTGAAGCATTTTACTCAGTTTTGCTGGGTAGGTGATTCTTGGTTTTAATCCTAGCTCCTTTGATCTCTGGAATATCATATTCCAAGCCCTTCCATCCCTTAATGTAAAAACTGCCAGGTCCTGTGTTATCCTGATTGTGTTTCCACAATACTTGAATTGTTTCTTCCTGACTGCTTGCAGTATTTTCTCCTTGACCTGGGAACTCGGGAATTTGGCTATAATATTCCTAGGAATTTTCTTTTTTGGATCTTTTTCAAGAGGTGATTGGTGAATTCTTTCAATTTCTATTTTACCCTCTGATTCTAGAATATCAAAGCAATTTTGCTTGATAATTTCTTGAAAGATGGTGTCTAGGCTCATTTCTTATCATGGCTTTCAGGTAGTCCAATAATTTTTAAATGATCTCTCCTGGATCTATTTTCTAAATCAGTGTTTTTCCCCCCAGTGTGATATTTAACATTGTCTTTTATTTTTTTCATTTGTTTGGATCTATTTTATAGTATCTTGATTTCTCATAAAGTCATTAGCTTCCAATTGCTCCAATCTAATTTTGTAGGAGTTATTATCTTCAGTGAGTTTTTGAAATTCCTTTTCCATCTAGAAAATTCAGCTTTTTAAGGCATTCTTCTCCTCTTTGGCTTTTTGGGCCTCTTTTGCCATTTGAGTTTGTCTATTTTTTTTTAAAGCAATTGGGGTTAAGTAACTTGCTCAAGGTTACACGGCTAGTCATTATTTATGTGTGGGTGCTCATTTTCTGAGGCCGGATCTGATCTCGGGTCATCCCAACTCCGAGGCCGGCGCTCTTACTCACTGCGCCACCTAGCCGCCCCTTTAGGGCAATTGGGGTTAAGTAACTTGCCCAAGGTTACACGGCTAGATTTTTCTTTGTGTGGATTAAGTGTCGGAGGCTGGCTCCGAACTCAGGTCCTTCTGATTCCAGGGCCGGTGCTCTATTCACTGCGCGACCTAGCCGCCCCGAGTTTGTCTATTTTTTAAGGTGTTATTTCCTTCAGTATTTTTTTGGGTCTCTTTTAGCAGGCTGTTGATTCCCTTTTCATCATTTTCTTGCATTATTTTTATTTCTCTTACTAGTTTTTCCTCCACTTCTCTTATTTGATTTTCAAAATCCTTCCTGAGGTCTTCCATGGCCTGTGACAAGTTCATATTTTTCTTGGAAGCTTTTGATGTTGGAGTTCTGACTTCATTGTCCTCCTCTAGTTCTATGTTTGATCCTTTTTGTCCCCCCAAAAGGATTCTATGATGTGATTGTGCTTTCTCATCTTTCCAATTACTTGACTTTTGAGCTCTTTGCCATAGTAGACCTCTGCTTCCAGATTGCAGAGAGCTATGTCCCAAATCACTGGGGTTTTTGCAGCTGCCAGAGCTATTAGGAGGGCACCCTCTCTGCAGCCCCCACAAACTCTGGCACACTGGCCACACACCCCAGGACCACCACACCCAAGACTGTGATCCAGATCCAAGCAGGTCAAAGCAAGAGTAATTACCCTCTGAGTGGTCACTTGGTCCCCCTACAATCTGCAGACCAGGAGCTCTGGAAGCAGCCACATGGCAGTAGCTGCAGCCCCTGTGCATCTGCTGCTTCTCACCCCAGGGGCAGGAGCTAGACCACACTCTTCCTTTACCCTTTCAACAAAGTTCCCCACTGACCTTTTATTTTCTCTTGGGTATTTATGTATTGAGAAGTCTGGAAACTGCCACAGGTATTAGTGATTCATTCTCCTGAAGTCTGCTCTGGCCATCCCTAGGGCTGGATCTGTGGCTCATGGGGGACTGTGCTTGGCTCCCAGTGTGCTGCCACAGACCTTTCCTGTTGTCAGAGTGCCTTCAGTGGGAGATTTGTTTCTCTTTTTCTTTTTGTGAGTTCTGTGGCTTCAAATTTTGTTTAGAGTCATTTTTTTACAGGTATTGGAAGTGGTTGGAGTGGGAGCCTGTGCCAAGTGTGTGCTTTTATTCTGCCATCTTGGCTCTACCCCACCAGGCTTGTTTTTAATATATACATAATTCAGTCATTCTTTACTAGTGACTTTTGTGCACTCCTTGACTTATGATCACGTATAATGGGAAATCTGGGCTCAGTGGCTTTGATGAATATGCCAGCTGTCTGGCATTTGTTATAATGTGGGTAAACAACCCCCTCCCCCACATGCACACCTGCATAAAGTCAACTCAGTTTAATTCAAAGAGTGTAATGGGATGGATAGAAGCTAATGGGTTTCCCCTTCATTGGTGGTCTTTATTTGAAGGCTGATCACCTGGGAATGTTATAGAGGAAATTCCTGATTAAGATATGTGTTAGTTGGTTTCTGAGGTTCCTTCAAACTTGGATTCTGGCATTTAACTTTCATAAGTCGATAAGGATCATCTGCTTGTGGTGTCTACTGGCTATGTAACCACATGTAACCTTTCAATATCTCAGGCAATTTTTTAAGTCACTGAGGAATTGGGTGATTCTAATCTATTGAGGGAGTCTTGGCACAGGGATCTTCCCACATTCTAAGAAATCATAGGTCCAGACTTGTTCCTTTCTTCCTCCTGAAAAGGAAAAGGTAGTTTTGAACCTAGTCTAAATTAGCTTAAATTCTAAACCAGCAGAATAAAAATGAACAAAGTCTTAACATACATAAATATAGGTATTACATAAGATTTTTGTCATGTGAACTAGTAGAGGGGGGCATCACCAAACTATGTATTGCCACATAGCTCTGATAAATGCAGTGGAAGAAACACTAGTACTTTCGGGCTGCCTTAACAGTTCATGTTATTTCTGAGATTCCTCCTGGTGGGGGGAGTTTGGGATGGTAAGACCTTGGAGTGGGATGGTAATATTTTTGTATTTATTTGCCAATTGCTCTGAAAATATCTAATTATAGAATAGTTATATGAAGCCTTCGATGATTACTGAGAATTTGGAGGGTTACATCTCTGTTTTACCTTAGGAAACCACACAACCATATTGCAAAGCTTCAGGAAATTATAGAACATGAACTTCAACCTTTGTTAACCCTTTGTTGGAGGACAAGAGTGGGGATGGAAGTTGGAAGTGGTTGCATTGTACATCGGGGAAGGGATACTCAAATCAAGGGGATCATAGACCTATAGACTTAGTTTGTTATTTTGAGTTAGTATTTACTCTTAGAATAAAGCTGATGGAGTTTTCAAAACCTATATCTATATATCTATAGATCTCAGTCTCTGTCTCTCTCTCTGTCTCTCTTTCCCTCTTCCTCCCTTGTGAAAAACAGATCTGGAAGGTCATAAAAAGATAAACCAAGGCACAGAAAACTAGGGATTGATTTTTAAGTTCTGAGAAAGAAAGATTTTGTTTTGTTCACTAACAACTCATACTTCCTCTGCCTGACTGAAAGTAGGAAGCTGCTGGGGCTGGAGATAATGGATTCTTGAGCAAACACCATTTCTGTCTAAGCAGCCTGAAGAGGATGAAAATGAAGAAATTGACCTTGGTGGGGTGGGTACCCTCAGCCTTTGGGGACATTTGGCTCTGCTGAAGAAATGCAAATGACATAATCCCTTGTTGGGCAAAAGGTAAGGCAATTAATGAAATTGATGCTTTGTGCAGATAAACGTGCGCACACAAAATATGCTTTGAACACTTTCTGTTGAATATTAAAATACCTGGGGTTCTTTAGCTCTATTGCAAGTAATATGATATTTGTCCCTGGGGAAAAAAAGCAACTACCCTTCAACATGATTTTTCTATCCACATAGAAGGCTAAAATATACATGTAGAGAAATGTGGATAAGAGTTTCAGCATTAAATTAGGTTGGATTATTTTTCATTAAAAATACTAGCTGTATTTTAGTTGTGTCCAACAAATTACACTTTGGTGTCAAATAAAAAATGAACATTTGGTTAATATTGGGGTAGAATTTTATGATTACATAGAAAAAGTACAGGCCATAACAAATACAATTAAACCATCAGCATGTAATATTCCCAGGGTATTATGATGAATATTTACATGGAAAACACATTGTCCCAGTGCATGGAAGGGTTAAATTTTGCAAATCCAAGCTCTCCTCTTGTTAATATTTCCATAAGATTCATTAGAGCCATTTTCTCAAAAGATTGTTTGAGAGATCAGAGTTCAACAAGGACTGGAGTGTATTCCTATGATTAATGCTAGTTACTGAATGCTATGAGCACACTACACATGCAATTTGAGTATACTTGTGTGCTTTATTAGACAAACATCAGCTGCTGGCTTCAGTGTCAATGATAGACAAATGCTACATTCTCTGGAGGCTAGGTCATTTTCGGCAGGAACATTTAGATCTGTTTGTGGGGTGGGGAAGAAGAGGAGGGAGAGGAAAAGGGATTGTCAGCGCCAAAGCTTTTCCTTTTTGACCCTCCTAAAACCAATTTCACAGAGTTGTCAGAAAGACAGGCATATGACCATGAGCAGTGAGGGGCTATAGTGGAATAGAATGAGCCGTTGGCATGGGATCAGAAAGTCTGGGTTCAGTTAGGTTCCACGAAGTTTCATAGATAGTGTCTGGTAATCTGTGTTTATAAAAACTAAACTATATATCACCAAGGACTTGCTTTAAGTTTCTAAGAAAGATTCTCCCCCCCCCCCCCCACCTCTTTATCTCCTCCTCATTCTCTCTCCTTTCTTTTATGTGTCTGACTGTCATCCTCTCTAGTATAACAGTTGCTGCCTTGGCTCTCACTGCCTGAAAGTCAAGAGTATTATTACATTTCACCTTTCCCCAAGGGTTCTCCAGTACTGTTAAAAGGGTTTGGAGGCTCTGCTCTCTTTGCCATTTGCTCCTGCCCCCATAGATGTTGTTTTTTTAATTGCAGAGGTCACTTGCAGTCCTGTTTCCTTTAATCACTTAACAGTTGGATCAGCTTTTACAGAGGAAAATTTACTTGTAGATAAATGTATTAATCCCATATATATATATATTATGTATAAAATAGTGTGTAATCACAACTAGAAAGGATAGAAAAGGTCTCTTGTACGAGGTGGTATCTCAGAAGTGCTTTGAAAGAATCTAAAGATGGTATAATGGAAAAGGAAATGGCAAACCACTCCAGTATCTTTGCCAAGAAAACCCCAAATAGGATCATGAAGAGACAGATCTGACTGAAAATGACTGAACAGCAACAGAGATTATATAAAGGGGAGGTGAGGAAGGGCTGTAATCTGGATTTGGGGGAGACAACCTGTGCAAAGGCATAGAGACAGGAAGTTAAATATAATGAATAGGGAGATTTAAATAGGCCAGTCTGTAGCATAAAGTGTGTATGTGTGAGTAACATGCTCAGTCCAGAAAGATAGGTTGGAACCAAACCATGAAGACAAATATTTTTATATGCATGTAGGAAATATTATATATATATATATTATAAGTAAGTTTTATGTATATATATATATAGACATTAAAATAAATCATTTAGAGTTTATAATATGTTTTATTTCTTATTTTCTTAATTTTTGTTGAGATTGTTTTTAAGTTGATCATAAAATTACTTTTTTTAAGAGATTAAACATGGAGGTAGCCACCTCCCATACAAGCTTTTCTCAGTTCCCCGGCCTACTAGTCTCTTCTCTAAGCTCAACCTTCCCTCTTCTCCCATTATCTTCTTTGTATGCATTTATGTAAATATTGTTTACTCCATTAGAATGCTAATTCCTCAAGGGCAGAGGCTGTTTTCACTTTCTTTTGGCATCCTGAAAGAGAACACAGTGCCAACCACAGAATAAACTCTTAAAAAAATGCTTATTGATTGAGAAACTTTGGTTAATCTGTCCCTACCCTACCCTCCTGATTAAATGAGCCAAATTCTGCTCCAGGAAGAGAAGTGAGGTCCATTACCCTCATTTGCAAATGAGGAAACTGAGACTCAGAGTAGTGAAGTAATTTACTTGTTCAAAGTCTAGGTGACTTAGGAGTGGTGTGGGGAGTAGAATTAGGGATTTTTGCTTTATAATATTCTGACATCATATTCTCAACTCATTTTAAATGCTGAGAAATTTAGTAGGAAAAGCAAATTTATTTAAGGAGAACTAAACTTGACTAAATTTAAATGACATTAGAAGGCTGAAGACAACCTTCAGAAGGCAGGAAGTGTCCAAGAACTGTACTTTCAATTAATTGCCTTATTTTTTTTTTTACACTAACAATGAGGCTTTGATTTTTATGTGTTTGAATAATCTAGGGTAAAAAATATGACAACCTCTTAAAATTATTTTTCAAGGGCTTAGAGTTCTAGAAAGAAGACACAAAATCTCTACAGTGACAGTGAAGTCCACTTAACCATTTGTGGTTCATAGACTTGGATCAAAATTAATGAGAACAAGTCCCATTCCTATGAATTAGATGTTTGTATCACACACTCCTTCCTTCATGT